>JAVYIG010008314.1:0-90915 GCA_035222895.1 Strongylocentrotus droebachiensis
GTTTGTGTGTATGCATGTGTGTATGTGTATCTCTTTCTCTCTGGTTATTTTATCAATTATTTTCGAGCGGAATCCAACTGAAGATTTTACTGCTCGTCTGATCGCCAACTCATGCTTTTGTTTTGTTCCTTCACAAAATCACTATTCATTTTCTTCGTTTAATATTCTCTTCCTATCTTTTCATATGCTATTCTTTTATTTTCCCTACCCTCTTGTCTTTGTTTTATCTTCCTAATGTTTTTTTCTTGTTTCAACTTCACTTTTTTGTAATCTTGATTCATCATTCCTTGCGTTAATCTTTGTTTGTATCTTATCATTTTCTTTCTGCAGGTAAGCTTCATTATGTTTTATGTTATATTTATCCTGTCATCTTCTCTCTCGCTGTTTTCCATTGCTATTTAAATTTCACCTTTTTTGGTGTTTTCCTTCAATTCTATCATTCTTTCATTTTTCCTTTCTATCTGTACTTATTGTATTTGTTTTTGTTATCCTTCCATTATCTCTTTCTTTTTATCCCGTATTATTATTTGTCTGTGGCCTTTCATAGGTTTATCTTCATCTTTATCATTTTGTGATTTCCTCTTTCTATTTTCCTGTATTATATTTCCTTATTTTATTAACCCTTTTCGACTTTAACTGACACTTTGTATATACTGGAATTAAACTGGGGGTCAATTACTAAACATATATATGTATCTCCCTCCGCCCATTCCCACAGGGGCGTAATTTTGACCTCTTGGAATAAATGGAAAAAACATCGGATTGTGTGAAATATACATACCATGATCAGCATAGGGTTATACCAAAAGGCATCTCTATCGTATGATTTGTATCTGTATCCTCTGATCTAACGCTTAATACGCATAGTTTATAATACTTTTCGTTGCATTTTTGTGCTTACAAAAGTTTTGGTTGAGATGGCTGCTATTTTGGTTGCTATAATCGCAACTATATTAAAGGGAGTGTATCGTGGGAAATACTGGTTAACGCCATCAACGTTTTCTTTTGGACAACTGCACGTAAACGAATGAACTTTATTAACTGGGTCAGCGCGCTCTAAACTGGGTCAGCGCGCTAGTGTTCGCGAAACAGGCCGAAGTTCTCCCCACGCTTCGGTTTCGCGTATGTTGCCACGCACGTGAATGCTGCGGTCGCGTCGTCCATAGTCATATTATACCCGATTGGCCCCGAGTAGGCCACGGAAAAGACACATAGTCTCGTCATGACACATTCCCTTTAAGTCTTTCAACTCTGCCGTATTTCTCACGTTCGCCCGTTAATAGAAGAAGACAAAAAATCAAGTTGTGAAAATATGAATACACTCGGGTGCCTTATTTAAGACAAGAAAGCGAGAAGACTTGTTAAAACTCTCCAATGCGCATTGTTGTTTGATTGCATTGACACAAAGTTGTGTGCATTTATAAACGTAGATGATAATACTCAGAAACACTCGTCAAACGGTGCTATTGGAAAAGTAATATACCCAAAAAATTAAAGCTTTTGGGAAAAGAAACGAATTGGTTTGAGCTGTGCTATTGGTGAAAAGAATGTTGCCGTCACGAATTGAAGACATCTTTTCTAAAACTATCGTTAGGATAACCGGTACGTTTAATCTAAGATACATGATATTCCTGACCAAATGCGATAGTATACAAATATACAATGACACTCGAGGATCTAGCTAAAACTATTCGGATCGAAGGAACATCAAATAGTACTATTGATGTTTCTGAGTACGAATAGTTTTAGCTTGTTCCGAGAATGAGTCATTGTATATTTGTTTTATATCCCTTCCACCTGTATCAATCCTTGGACACTTCTGTAATAACATGTACCGTACTCACAATCACATTCACGTTACATTAAACAAACAAAATTGCAAGTATGTAAATATGTTTAGCTGGCGCTATACAGGTACTGCAGTAGTGTAGTGCAGTTACTGCGGCTCAGCGTACATTGCAAGGCGTGAGCGCCGTGACACCACGGGAGTTGGACGCTGGACGCATTTGAAATCCCGTATACGCTCGCTGAATTTTTCCAGTTTGGGGGGAGGGCTGGAAAACGAATAGTTCACTTTTTCCCGGTAAAAGGTGGACTATTCGTGACGTCAGCAATACAAAATGAACTATTCGACAGGAAACATCTTTCCTCGTAAAACTATTCCTTTTCTTGTTGTGTACACTCTTACTAATGGAACAATCTTACGATAAGGGATATAATAATAATTATATTGTGCACTATATGAATGGCCAACGAGGTGGAGCTTGTCATCCAGCTCTCGACAAGCCCCCCCCCCCCCCCCCCCACCCACCCACCACCAAATCCTTCTTCGGGCTATGTTTTGTCAGGTAGGTAAGGTTTAGGATTGCAATTCGGTTGTAGGTTAGGATATAGGTTAGTGATAGGGTTATGTTTATTGTTTGGCCTATGGTTGAAGTTAGAAACGCGGATAGTGAAGAAAAAAAAATCTTCTTATAACCCCCGAACGCGTACAGTTAAGTATGTGAAAAATTGATTTGTCCCGATAACTGTGTCTTGTGAATGTGACATAATAAAGTTAAATCTAAAGTTATTCAACAAAGGCCCTAGTTCAACCAGTCCAACCTTTATTTCTTGGGTTAAGAAAAACACAAAAACAACAAATTTACCAGGGGTACTATATATTCCGATCTATTTTAGAGTAGTCAATGTGGAACATTTAATTTGCTAAGAAGGGTGTAGTTTGTCTACATCACTGGATATTGCGTAGATACGGAGAAGGTGCGAGGGGAGGTGATATTTGTTCTGGTAACATCGTCAAAATGTAGGCTTAGGTTTACCATTTGATTTGAGATTCGATTTAGGTTTAGGATTAGGTACGCTACATCATTGTGTCCAGTGTTGAAATTTTGTATTCGACGAGAGTAGGAAATACGAGCATGACGTGTCTGTGAACGAATGGAGATTGGCATATGCCTCCATGAAATATAATAAACAATATTTTAAGGACAGATATATACATAAACAGAGAGGGAGGGTGGGGTAGAGAGGTTGAGAGTGGAGGAAGTGAGAGAGAGAGAGAGAGAGAGGGGGAGGGTGTGAGGGGAGAGAGGGGAAGGGAGAGAACCAGAGAGAGTGAGAGAGAGAGAGGGGGAGGGGAGACATACAGAGACAGAGAGACAGGGAGAGAGAGACAGAGATAGACGGAGACAGAGATTGGGAGAGCTACATATAGAAGTAAGATAACAATTATATTAATGTTTTTTTTCTTCAATTTATTTATTCCATTTGTTTTATTCCATTCAGTCTGTTCATTACAATATGTAAGCGCCTAGAGCATCATCTGGGGAATATGTTGGGCAATTAAAATGTCTGCATCATTATAATCATTGATAGCATTGATATTCCTTACTTACATGAAAGAATTAATTTAAAATGTACAGTGATCGTTATTCACGAATAAAGACATGTTGTATAGGCATTTTCATTTATTCATATCAACTGCCAGCTTGCATCGGCATTATTTAAGCATGTGAGGATCAGTCACATATTAAAGACCGTCAATATTACTGGGCCAGAAGGGATTAGACCACACAGCAAGGTCAGTGACAGCTGGCTATCTCATTAACTCAGCTCTCAATTAACATAAGAAAAAGAGGATCATGGGGGACCAACAGGCACTGATTGGGGAAGTTTTCTATATAGAGGGAGCAAGTAGCTACAAGTAGAACAGTGGGGCTTTAAAGGTATTCAGGAAAAGTCAATGGCATTGATTTGATTTCCATTTCAAGCATATACATGCTAAATTTCGACATGAAATAATGCGATGAATTTGTACAGTAATAAAAAATGAAGACAATATAGAATATGAATAACAGATCATTTTTTAAATTTTACATTTGATAAGTTTTTATTGATCCAATAACATTTTTACATTCAACATAAACATAATACAAATATACAGACATTTATATCCATGTAACAATAATAAAGCAAAGAAGAAATCAAATGGATCTATTGTAAATAGAATAGAAAACAAATTAAGTGCCATTTTTCCTTGTGCTTATCTATTTCGTTGCGTCTTTCAACAATAAACCTTTCTACCGTCTGAAAATATTTAACATAATGTACAAAATGATGAACGTTTGGGCATTTTTCTGTAATCCTACAGCTAAAGATATATTGCTTTCCTAACAAAAACAGGAAATTAATGTCGAAAATTTTTCTTACTTTGACAAGCTTGGTCAGCCCAAACAGGAATTTTTTGGTTGACAAATCGAGGGGAGAGAGAGTTCCGAAAAAGCTCTGCTTAGGCGTAACCAAAACTGTTCTATAACTCTACATGAGACAAAACGGTTTTTCATCATTATTACAAAAGTAGCAAGCTGCATTTCCAATTTTGTTAATACGAACCAACCATTTTGATTGATCCACACGAGTATTGTCATTATATTAGTATATATTGGAGTATAGAACCTGCATAAATGTCAGATACCTCACAGAAATTCCACTTAAATATTTAAGGTATACATTTAACAAAGTACGTAGACCAAAACAGAAATGTTTGAATTAAGTATGAATTGAATTTGAATTAATTGATTCATCCGTCATACGACAGAAATTCTGTTTCTATTTGTTTAACAATAACACAGATCATGTCACAGCAGAATTATACATAACAAATTAGTGTACAATGACAAATATACATTACGAGATCACAAAAACAAAAGAAGATACAAAATAGGTTGTAATTATGAGGAAGTTCCAAAACCACCGTGTGTCAGATAAAAGTTTTAACGGAAACGGAATTTATTTATTATTTAGTTCACTAATAAGCATTCATTTTTTCTTTAAAACAATAATTTAAATACTTTTTCAAACATAATATACGCTAATAATTTTTCCATAAACATTAATTATATCATCTTGCTTTATATACAATAATCGTTTAAAACGTTATCATTAAATTACATAGCTTAAATAATAATGTCATTAATATGTACAAAATTACATAATGTAGACCTTACATTTTGATGAAAATAAATACGTTATTAATACATAAAAGAAAGAATTGGACATATTTTAGATTTAACATTATTTACTAATTTTCTTAAGAATACGTGCCAGGTACGTGCCCCTCCCCCCCCCCCCCTCCTTCAAAATATCCTCCCCTTTCGCTAGGAAAGTCTCTTCAAATATAATAGTATCAATCTTCAACCTAACCTTCCAACCTTTGACCCACCGCCCCCCCCCCCCCCATCCCCGCTCTAAAGGCATACCATATATTATGTACATCATGTAGATAAAGATTTAATCAGACATATAAATATGAAGGGAACTGTCGATGGTGGATAAAAAGTGTGTACAGGTTTATTCACAAAGTGCTTGATTTGGCAAGATGGGTTATTTGTCACGCAAGTTGTTATTAGCTGCATCAAGATACATGTACACAAAATGGTAATTTGAACAAAAACTCATGATTCCGTTTGTATTACTGTAAAGCAGATTTTAACATGAATAAACGCATTATATGAATGCATTATCATCACTTTAAAGATACTATGTCACTTTTGCAGCCAACCTCAAATTCTGTAAAACTTTGCAGGAATTATGAATATGTCATGTATGTCCTATCTGTAAAATTTAAACGTTAGCAGTGTCCTAATATTCAAATTATGCAAGGAAACCCGTTTACTTGCTAGACTTCACTGTCAGACACTGGATTTTTCTTCTTCTTTGGTAATAACATACATAAAATGAGCTGTAAAGGATTTGTCTACATCGATAACGCACTTCTTGTAATGGCCTAAATTAAACTGATTGAATCTTTGCGCAGCATAAAACGTACAACCCTGCGGTACAATGGTCTGAAAATCAAGACTATTCCTTATTGGCTCTACAGTGTGTCCCGAAAAAAAACTATACACTTTTGAAATGGCTGCCGAATAACAAATATATAATTCTAGGGGAAGAGTTATATATGTATGGAAAGCTCATATACTCAACTTTCATATGACACCAGAAGTTGCGAAAACAATTCATGCTCGGGTGAGCACTGCTCACTTTTGTAAAGGGTATGAAAATTAGGTTGCGCAGGAATTAGGCTTCCAATTTGTGAGAGGTAAATCCTTTGGAGCTTACGGAATTGAGGATGATATGACCAATTTATGATCAATTGTGATGAGTTTGGGTTTGCTGAGTGAAATGTTTGGTTTAATGCATGAGTGAACAGGAATTGCATTTTTTTTTATTGTAGCACTGTAACTTCCCTGGTAGACTCTGTGGTGTGTTCATGGGAGTCAGGATGGGGTGATGGTACATGTTGTAATTTCCATGTTACAAACTGTTATTCTCTTACATCTGTGACTTTGAATAAAAACCTTCACCCCACATTTTAATCATTGTAAGATTAGTTGAACATCTCATTGATTTACTCAATACCCAGGTAGGGATAATGTAAATTGAATATTCAAATACGGTTTGTTGAAGAAAGGAATGTCCAAGATGTCGGCTACTTATTCTTCAGGTAAATGGTAACTGCAATGTGGGGTGAAGGTTTTTATTCAAAGTCACAAATGTAAAAAAATAACAGTTTGTAACATGGAAATTACAACATGTACCATCACCCCATCCTGACTCTCATGAACACACCACTGAGTCTACCAGGGAAGTTACAATGCTACAATATAAAATGAAATTCCTGTTCCGTGCATTAAAGTTTGGTTTAATAAACCATGAAATTCACTCAGCAAATCATGAATGTATCATATCACCATCAATGTTGTAAGCTCCAAAGGATTTACCTCTCACAAATTGGAAGGCTAATTCCTGCGCAACCTAATTTGCATACCCTTTACAAAAGTGAGCAGTACTCACCCAAGCATGAATTATTTTCAAACTTGTTGGTGTCATATGAAAATTGAGTTTAAGAGCTTTCCATACATATAAAACTTTTCCCCCTAGAATCATATATTTGTTATTCGGCAGCCATTTCAAAAGTGTATAGTTTTTTTCGGGACACACTGTATAGCTTCTAAGTCGATTTGACAACTAGTCGTTATTTTCCCACTTAAAGACATTTTCAAGCCCCATTTTTTTAAGGGGAGTTCTAAATTAGTATTATCTTTCAAATGCCATTGGAATTTAACCTTTTCATTTTTTGGCCTGCAAAAGGGACATAGTACCTTTAAGGGGAAATCAACTTTGACACCAATCTGATAAAGGGGAGGAAACATAAATTATAAAATTCTGTGATTTACCATCATTCGAGAGCCTTTCCCTGTTGTTCTGCAGTATATGCGAAATACATTTCACAGACAATTTGTCATCAGACCTAGCCCTGAATACATAGTTTGACACATTACAACCCCTGTATGAAATAGATACCTTCATAAGTAATCACGGCAATAAAAGTTCCAGTTTTAGTTTTAGAACTAAGTGAATTGGAAAGGTACTCGAAAGAAAGACTGCAGAATTGCCAATTGGAGTTGATCAAATTTGAAAAGAAAAAAAAAAAATTTATATATAATTATATGGGGTTCGGGGCTTTTTATTAACAACATACGCGGACGGGGTAGGGATGGATCGCTGCAGTTCCGCCCCCCCCCCCCTCCCCGGATTTTTAAAGTTCCAATATTCGAGCAACCATCTCCTCATATTTGGGCTCCCACGATATATATTCACATTCAATCGAATTATTCTCATGCTTGTAATTTTTGTTTGTTTAATATGTCAAAATTTAATTAGAACCTGGGTTGTTGATACTGAGGCAAAAAGCGCCAGCTCCCCTCCCCTTCCTAAATATTCCCGTACGCTTATGACTAAAACCATCTTAGTAGGCATATCGTTAATGTACTTCGGTAGACTTAACCTAGGAAATATTAAAATTCTAAAGTTTTGCGTACAATCTTTCTTTTAATTAAAGATCTCACACACGGATCTGCAAAGGTTGTTCTTACAACTGACATCGTTCCAGTTATTAGTCCCACTGACAAAACTCTTCAGAAGACAGCTGTCGGATCGGTAATCTTCGTTTGGTTCTCTACTGGCCCAGTCTAAAGACAAACACACAAACAAACAAATAACTTTATGAAAAGATATAAAAATAAATAAATAAATAAATAAACAAAAGATTTTTAAGTCGTCACGAACAATTTAGGTTATTAAGTCCAAGCTATTTTGTCCCATACGTTACCGATCACATCTAAGATTTCATTGTATCGGATGACTGTATCATACCGATAGCATAATAAAGTTTGAATCAGACGAAACATCATATACAATTATATTCTTATGTTATATGTTATAAGTAATGCTCATAACTCCATAATACAATTCTATATTCATTGGGACTGTTTCATGACAAGTAAGTGCCGTCGTATAGCGGTTCATTTATTTGACTTTCAATCGAGAGGTTGACGATTCAAATTTCAGCCGGCAACAAATGTTCTTTAGCAAGAAACTTCTTCACATTTACCACTTTCAACCAGAGTGTATCATTGGGTCCTGGCCAGAAAAAAATCTCTGAATGCTATATACATGATCCAACCGCTGCACTAGCATTCAGGCTAAACCTTTTTTGAGTAACTAAATTTAGAGCGTCAGGAGATTCATACAGTACAGACATTTATAACTAGTTTTGAGTCAACAAGCTTTAGGTATAAACAAGGGGGCAGGATATAATTTTGAGATAATCTGTTTGAGTGGGAAAATCAGTTTTCCACTCCACTGAAAAGTTGAGCTGATTAGATAGACAAAAATCTAAAAAGCCCATGAATAACTTGATTTTGGAAAATGGTGCTCAGACTGTTTTTTTTTTTAAAGAGCAAAAAACAAGTTAATATTCGATCCGGTTCTCCCCCACAATGAATTGTTTGTGACGTAGGGTCCTCACAACACAGATTCGCAATGTAACCAAATTTAATGCATACGTCTTAATTTGTGAAGTGCCTCGATACAAACTATTTCATTCACCTGATAAGAATAATGAAATACTATTATTCTTATAAGGTGAATTAAATAGTTTGTATAGAGGCACTTCACAAAGACGTATGCATTAAATTTGGTTACATTACGAAAATAGCCTATTGTCAAAATGTATACTGCTGGCACTTTCGTTGTGAGGAGCATACGTCACACCCGTACATCAATTTAAATGTTTTGCTCGAAATAACCGAAACAAAAATCGTTCTTAAAAAATCACCTGATTGAAGTACGCCCGTGATATTTGGCAGTTTTAACCTTTGATTCATTTACAACATGCTATAATTCTTAAAAATCGGAGTGGACTTGGGTTTTAAAGCCATACTGCAATAGAAGCACTAACGCGATTTCCCCTCTAGCGCCATCTCAGGTCTGCTATAGCACTATGGCGCGCAACTCCCTGCTTCCTTGCTTCGCTGTTGGTTCTCGCATCGATTCCTCTGTCTGCAAAGTGGGAATTAGGTATTGGGTTACGCAATATTGGCAAGTTGACCATGAGACGGCGCTGTGCAATAGTAGAAAAGAGAGAGAGAGAGAGAGAGAGAGAGAGAGGGGGGCGGGGGGGGGGGGGCGTACTGATCTCTTGCAATGTTCTTTTGGTCATCGTTCATCGTGTTGCGACCTTCAAATAAGATTAGAGTAAATGATCTGCTACAATGGAACAGGGAGACAAAAGAGATTCAATGACTTGGCCATTAATTGCTCTTATCAATAGATCCCACTTTCATCAATTTTGACAATGCTGGTTTTCATGGGTTTAAAATCATAACATAATGATTCTAATTAAGTTCTATCATCAAAAAGGTAGTACCATATGAAAGAAGAAGAAAAAACTTCATATTTAATAAACTTGATGCCGGGTTGTCGCGTTTCGTTCCAACAAACAAAGTAAATACCCTGGCAGGTTTTAAACAAAATAATGTGAAACTAGGGAAATTTATTTCCTGACCCTCAGACGTGTACCAAACCTTTAAGGTAGCCCTCCCGTCATGTCTGTTTTATCTTAGGGCAATGGTGCTTTCGTTAGATGTAACATGTTGCGTGATATAGTAGTAGAATGTCGAGTTAAAATGATACGGGGCTTTCTCCACACTCCACATTATACACATTGTGCGCTAGGAATAAAGCTTTGGAGGTAAGATTTGAAAAATCCAAACTGTCTTTAAATAGAGCTAGAAATAACATATATTCTTCAGCAGGTGTCAAGAATGATATGATTTCATGGCATTTATTTATGTTCGTTTCTTTCTATATGTGTTTTCGGGTGTGGCTTTTTCTACTCTCATTGTTCTAAGTAGGGCACATCTAAATGTCGCAGCTGCAATCATAACTTAATTATAGATAATTAAACAAATGTATAAATGAATGAATTAACGTATGGATAAAATGATAAATCAATAGATAAATAAATGAATAATTTGATGAATGAACAAAACAATATTTTGAATTATTACTTAGTTAAAGGGATAGTTGAGTTCTGTTGCAGAGGGCGCTACACAAAATAATTTTTTGTGAGATAACGAAAAACTGAGTGTCAAATTTGAAAGAGCATAATATTTAAATGACAAAATCATCTTTGTTTGATCTAAATCGGTTCAAAGACGGCTGAAATATAACGATTTCTAATACTTGTATACCACCACAAAATATTAGATATTTTGAAAAATTCGAAAAAACCGTTGAAAAAAACGAAATAGCGCCTTTTTCGTCGTTTTTCAGCCAATGCCGATGTTGGCTTTTTTGTTGGCATTTTCGTGTTGCGTGTAACGCAGAACCAGCCGGCCCATTTATTGTTTTTTTTTAATAAAATAATTAATTAACGGTCACCGTGTTTTTTTGAAAGTGGAGCTGAATTGGCATGATCGTATTGGCTAAATTTCACACATTTTGAGGTCTAAAATTACCTTCATAGCAATTTTAGGTTCTAAAAGGGCACTAGAAATGTCATAGATAAGAATAAGAGCAATACGGTCTGGAAACAGAACTCAACTATCCCTTTAATGTATTACTTGAACAAATAAATATAAAGTTGGTCTGCACAATACTTACTCCAGTAGCTGTAGTTGGGAGAGCTAAATGACTCTGACCACCTTGCACCTGTTGCAGGACAGTACCAGGATGAATGTTCCGATTGTCTTTTGCATCCCAGCCAGATGGAGGATATCTCCCGACCGTATGAACGACTAATGAAATCGTCCTCCTCCTCAGACTCGATGACCAACATGGTGGCAGCGTAAAGATCTTGGCATTTGTTGAAATGCCAGGTCCAGAAATCATGGACCCTAATGTACTTGTAGCACTTGCAACCGAATGCATCCCAGCCTGGCGGGCACGTCCTGTTTGCGTGAGAACCTTTCATGAAGAATAAATCAAAATATACGAGAATTCACTATCAATGGCGTATCAACACGAAGGGGCATGAAAGACACCCGATGCACGAAACAAATAACACAAAGCCAACATTAACAAAGCTTTATGTAAATCATGTTATAGACAATGGTTTTTATTTGACCCATATGTAATACCCAAGGCCTAGGCATCATAAATGACGTATTTACAGTTTTTCTCATTCTCCTGCATACTCTCTGTACTACTGTCTTATTACGGATGCGCGTTGATTATTATTGCTGTAAACTTAAATGTCTGTTATCTCTTAGTATTTAATAATCGACAATTTGTCGTTTGAATCTTTGTTAGTTTTTTTTTTATGTCTGTTAAACATATGTGCTTCGACGTCATTTGTATCTTATCATATGATCCACCATAACGTTGATATAGGCCTACTATGTTATGTTTTATTTGCAATGAAAAAGATCAATAAAGCATGAACTAGAAACAAGTAAATGAATAAATGACTTACACTCTTCATGGGTTGACAAGTTATCAGTTGTCGACATCCTGGTCGTATCTTCCATTCCCATGTCGGTGGTGGTCAATGACATCCCGGACTTCGTTGTCAAAGCAGGCTTTCCAGTGGTGCTTGTGTTTGACGTTATATCGACGGCTGAAAGCCAATCAATAATTTCCGCCGCGAAATGAGAAATGTGTACAATCAAATCAAACTGACTGCACTTAATATACGATATCAGTATAAAAAGTCTGTTAAAATTATTATTCCTGTTTAAAATTTTACATTTTAACGCCCTTCTGGCTCGAAGCAGAGGAACTTATTGTTTAAAAAAATATTGTTAAAATGTTTATAAATTAATTTTAAATTATTTGAAGGAACGTAGGCTGTTTGGAAAGCATCAGGTGAGATATTCTATTATATCGAACGAGTTTGTCAAACGAGCTGTCTCTTTTGATTTTAATGCTGGTTTTCTGAAAGACGTTCCATACATACAAAAAGGGGACACGTGTCAAAATCTCTTACAGTTTCATTTTTAGAGAAAGGTAATAATGTCAATGTGCTCTTTTAACGATCATTATGTCCCAAACCCTTGGTGTTAACATTGTTATTCAAGAAATTATCTCATGACTGATTGCTTGTTAAACTATGAGCAAAAACAATTAGATTTGCGGAAAGAGGTTTCTCTGTTACCTGTTTCACACGTAACACCAGTAAAAACAGATGGGCAGAGGCACTTGAAACTGTCCTTAGTCTCCTCACATGAGCCCCCATTTTGGCAAGGGTTGGACAGACAATCTGAGGAAGAAAGTTTGATTTCATGTTTTGTTTTGAACACCTGTCATTCTCAAACTTTTGCTTATAGGATTACTCCGTTAAAATTCACTGTATGTAAACATAGAACTACACATACGTACCAACACACACAGAAACAAATGCACACCTAACATACACGCACACGCACATACTAGTGGCTTTTCTATGCGTAGAGCATTCACTATACCTTTCGGGAAAGGACATTAAAGGTAATCCATAGTTTTGGGAAATGTTGAAATTGGGTGGATAATGATTCTTTACAATTTTGGTATAATTGGATACCCATGTGGATGTATTATAAGCACTAGAAAATTTAACCCCTAAAAACACTTCTGCTTTCGAGAAAAATTGAATATAAAAATTTACCGGTGCTCCCGGTAAATTTTGATAAAATTCAAATAGCGCCTACGGCCGTACAATGGTAGCTGCGACCATGAAAATCTCAGAATATGTAGTTATGATATATAATTTCCAAACGCAAATAGCTAATCGGTCGATTTTAGACAAGAAACCTTGTTTATAGCTTAATTAATATATTGACCTTGAGAGGGAGCTATACAACATAAAGAGTTTATTATTTACAATTTCATAACTTTAGGATCGATTTCAACCGGGACAACGATTACTGAATATTATAGGATCGCATATTCTTCCAATATGTTCATTTGAACCAAAATCATGACCCCATACCAAAACTTTGTATTACCTTTAAAGGAAAGCTCTCCCCAAGAAATAACATAAGTTATACTGAGAGATTTATTGTATTATTGCCCAACTAAAAACTGAAATGTTAAATCACCATTTAAAAGGTCCGAGGAGTGACCAGGGGCGTCGCTAGGACTTTTTCAGTGGTGGGGTGTAGAGGCTAACGATTACCGACAAAACTAGCCACCAATTACCGACAAAATTAAATGTCCAATATCTACAAATTTAACCCTATAAACCCGGGGCCGAAGGCTAAATTATTTTTCCTATGGACTATCTATAGTACTTGCGTATGCGCAAATGGTCATTTTCCTCGACGACATAAATATATGAATTATTTCGTCGACTTAGTCAGCATCATAGCTATATTTTAATGCAGGCGCGGAACTAGGATCTTATTTTAGGGAGGGGCGGTAGAGAGCAAGCGAAACGCGCTCACTAGGCCTCCCGCGCGAAGCGCGGAAGCTTAAAGGTTACCTTAAATTATTGGGAAAAGAAGACGATTTATTGTACCGTTCTCGACTGTTAATCCTTGTCTGAATGAAGTTCCCCCCTCCCGCGCGAAGCACGAAAGCTTTGACGTTTCATTAAATTATGAGAAAAAAGTAGACAAATCAGTGTACTGTTCTCGACTCTTAATCCTTATCTGAAATCAGTTCTCCCCCTCCTGCGCGAAGCGTGGAAGATTTGGTGTTTCATTAAATTCTTAGAGAAAGTAGACGATTCGTTGAACCGTGCTCGACTCTTAATCCTTGTCTGAATTCAGTTTTTCCCCCTCCCGCGCAAAGCGCGGAAGTTTTAGCGTTTCATTTAATTATTAGAGAAAGTAGACGATTCGTTGAACCTTGCTCGACTCTTAATCCTTTGACATTTCATTAAATTATGAGAAAAAAGCAGACGATTCGATGTACTGTTTTCGACTCTTAATCCTTATCTGAATTCAGTTCTCCCCCTCCCGCGCGAACCGCGGACGTTTTGGCGTTTCATTAAATTATTAGAGAAAGTAGACGATTCGTTGAACCGTGCTCGACTCTTAACTCTTGACGTTTCTTTCAATTATTAGAGAAATAAGACGAATTGTTGTACCGTTCTCCACTAGTCTAAATGAAGATTTCCCCTTCCGCGCGAAGCGCGGAATTTTTGGCGTTTCATCACAATATAGAGAAAGGAAGACGATTTGTCGTACCGTTTTCGACTCTTAATAAGCCCTATTTGTCTGAATTCAGTTCCGCCCTCTCGCGCGAAGCCCGGAAGCTTTGACGTTTCCATAAATTATTAGAGAAAGAAGACGATTCGTTGTACCGTTCTCGACTCGTCTAAATTAAGTTCTCCCCTTCCGCGCAAAGCGCGGAATCTTTGGCGTTTCATCACAATATAGAGAAAGGAAAACGATTCGTCGTACCGTTGTTGACTCTTAAACCTTGTTTGAAGTTTCCCCGAAAATTTTAAACCTCTGATTTCTTTAGCTGATATTATAGGAGAGTGAAACTTCGAGAAAATACAAGTATTGTAGTTGTAGTCACTCTCGAAGTCGTCACAACGGATAAAAAGTCACAGTTCGTAGGGAAAAAAACTTGTCGGCCGACCGACAATATACATCTCACCGACTTCAAACTTCTGCATTGATATTAGTACAAGAGGATCGAGCAAGAATACTTGACATATTTGACCGTGTATTTCTTGCTCCCTCGACGAGACGACCCCACCCAACAACCCCCTTCTCTCTTTTACTCCCACTCCTCTTCTCTCAGGCTCTTACCTCCCCTCTCTCTCCTCTCAGGCTCTTACCTCCCCTCTCTCTCCTCTCTTTCACCCCCCGTTTCTTTTGTTTCCCTTTTACTCTTTTTTCTTTCCTTTTCTTTCTTTTCTTTTTTTTCCTTTCTTTCCTCCCCTCCCTCTTTTTCTTTTCTTTCTCTCTTTCTTCTCTTTTCTTTCCTTTCTTTTCCTTTCTTTCTTTTATTTTCCTTTTCTTTTTTCCTTTCTTTCCTTTTCCCTCTCTTTTTTTCCCTCCCCCTTTTCTCTTTTTTCCCAACGGCAGCGCAATTTAACCGACAAAATCCTGACAGGGGGGGTGTCGCACCCCCCCCCCCCACACCCCTCCCCCTTTGGCGACGCCCCTGGGAGTGCCCACTCTTTCGAAATGGTAGATTAACACTTTGAACATGCTGGATCCAACACTATAAAGGTTGAATCTAGCAGGTTAAAAGAAACAATCTGACATTTTGAAAGAGTGGTCACTCCTCGGCCCTTTTAAATTGACATTTAACATTTCAGTTTTTAGAGTGGCATTAATCTACAAGATTCTCCATCGAAGTGTTCGAAAGAGGCATAAAACAAGAAAATGTACAGTTTCTTAGCATGACATGGGCATCGCTATTTTCTTGATAACGTGACGTACTAGTGAAGTCGTTTATCTAATGAATGTATTCAACAAATTATGGATGCTTCCTTCATAGGGGTGTGTGTGTGGTGATGAGGTATGTCATATACCTGCTATTATCCTTTCTACTACAATTGCGCAAATCGCAAAAATATCTTGGTGCTCTTCTGGGGTGAGGGACTTGCATAAATGAAATAAATTTTGTCAATTGCTATTTTTGGTATTTTTCAACAAATGAGTTACAATTATGTTCCCTTGTTATATATTTTTCACCAAATATAAATTTTACCTTCTCAGTTATGATTTTCCCTCATTGAAAAGTTAAGATTTTGTTATTGAATTAAAAAGCCTTTCAACTAAAGCTTGTTACATGCATGATACATGTACCACTTCGGCTGGTACGTCATATTTTAATGAAAATAACTGCGCCCATATTATGCTGTAAGGCATATTAGATATTACATCATGCCAAGAATATCTTGATTTATATATCTCTTGTACACGTCCATAAGGAATATTTCACATCGAAGGGCAAAAATACATCTCATTATTGATTATTCAGAATACAAACTTTTAGTCTTTGGTGTGAGATTTCCTTTAATTTGTTATGCAATGGATTTATACGTCTTCTCTTTCCTATGACTTACGTTTTGCAGCTAAAGTAATTAATTAAGGTTTGGAGAGCATTACACTAATTTTCTCTATTTTCTTTCCTTGCTTTGTGTTGAAAATCTTGCAAGGTGATGCCCATACCCCAACGCTCTCTTCCATGTCGGCAGTGAATAAGCATGAATAAAGAAGGAAGAATTCAGAATTCATTTTACCTGGAATACGACAAACGAATATTCCCGACACATACGAAGTGTGTGCTCGGCCTGGACAGGGTGGTATGGACATCGACCTCCGGATCAACTTTGGAATGGTTTGAATCGGTTGACCGTCGTGTGCCTCTCTAACTGGACAGTGTTCCTTGGCGACTTTCTCTCCATTTATACGCTGAAGTTTTCCTTCGCTATAAAGGGAGATTGGTTTCTCACAGGTCTGTGGGTTCGAACTGAGCGATGGTGGAATTCTTGCAACTGTGTGATGACATACGAAAGACAGACATTTCAGTATTTTCCTTACGTCAACCAAATGTGGTGCTTCATCAGTGGAAAAACTATGTATAAGCGTGAGATAACCTATTCAGGAACTTGAAGGTTCATTTAAAGGTAAAGACCAGTTATGGTCATGCGATTGCATTGCGAAAGAAACGTTGTGGAATCGATTAGAAAAGGTTGATTATATCTAGCATATAACAAGTATTGATGTGTGCTGCAAGGTTCTGGAATCATCAAAGTGATAAGAAATTTGGCCCAGTTTTCGTAAAGTTACAAGCACTGTACACATAAAGATGTTTATGGGACTATACGCACACGTGCGCGACACGTGCGTTTATCTATCACAGACCATGTATATAAACTAATTTACCAAATATATCAATTAGTAGGCGGTTTCCCGGCAATTTTTTTATCATCATGTATTAGTCAAAACATATTCTTTCACGTGATTGGTAATAAGAGCTTCCATTTCATTTTTTAAAATTGGGTTGTTTCCAATACTGGTCTTTACCTTTAAATTTAATTTTTTTCTTCTAAAATAATTCGCAGAAATGAGGAATTTACATGCATTCAGTGATGTGGCTATACACAGAGACAGCAAATGATTGGTTTTGTCTTGTACTTTTTATAATTTGTTTGTTAATGTAATTGTTTGTTTGTGTGGGTTTTTTTTCCAAATATATAGATAATTATGTTCCTCTTAGTTTCCGTTTACTATTGTTCGATTTCTGCTTTATGTTAATTCTTGCGTTTTACTCTGATGATTGCAAGACAAAAATATTTAATAAGTTAGCTCTTTTAAACGCGATTCTCTGATTTTGTAGTACCAATCATCTTTTCAATATATAGATAAAAGTATTTTTTTTTAATGTATTTATTTATTTATTTATTTATTTATTCAAGTATTTATTTGTGTATGTACTATCTATTATTTATCTTATTTATTTTGGGGGTATTTATTGAGTATGATTACAGCGGCTCAGTCAGTTTCCGTTTTTCAAAATGACACGAATTAAGTATTATAGTTCCGAATCTCTGTTTTCCCCTCTTTTTTTTTATATATAATTTCAATTAAGTTTTGACTTTGCATTTTAACTTCCAATGAAAATGTGTTGGATCGAGTCAGATCGTGTTCGGAATCTTTTAGTACGATTTTTGTTGTTGTGTGTGTGTGTGTTGTAACCGTTGTTTATTGCTAGATAATATATTGCTAAATATTCAATTTCACAGAGTGTTTTTAAAATATGAAATAATGAATGTGTCAGAGGTGAGCAATGGAGTTACTTAGAGAGAAGAGGAAGGAGAACAAAGGGAAACGGAAAGAAGAGGGAGAGAATGGAAGGAATTGAGGGTGAAGATGAGAAGTGGGTGATGCTAAGAAGAGAGGAAGAGAGAGAGAGAGAGAGAGATAGAGAAGGGGAAGTGAAAGAGGATAATGGTGTTGTTGTCCACTTCCACATATACCCATTATCAGTTATACCTTGAAGAGAGACCATATAGGGTCGCATTTTTTTTATATATTTGTTTTTGTAAAATGAATTTATTGATAAATATATGCTTTTTAACAAATCAAACAATCATACATAATCGATTGAAAATGTGTTGGATCCAGTCAGATCGTGTTCGGATTCTTTTAGTACGAATGATGTTTTCATATTTTGTTTCGTTGTCAAGGAGTCTTCTTTAGGCTGGTAGCACGGCTTGGCAACAATTAGTCATGTGTTAGATACTGCAAATACCAATCATGTTAAAACGTTATATGAATGGATACCAAACAATAGACCAGTTCACGGTTAGCACATTACAGCAATGATGACCCCGAATATCCACAGATCTTCAAAACATTTTAAAATAATCACTCCTACAGCGATGGAGGTGCTATATAAAAAGCATTTATTTCCCCTTTTCAAAGAATACTTCCACCTGTGTATCATGAGCGCACGAATAATGATTACATAACTTTCATGAGCACGTATCCAGTATTTCGTCTCGGTGTATTTCAAAATTTGTTCTGCAATGACCTTTATCTTCTCATGCTCAGACTGCAACCGTGAACTGGCTTATTAACAAACAGATGAGATTTAGTGATAAAAAGGAAATTAGACATCTCCCTAAAATAACCATGCTTATACTGGAGTCATAATGAAGTTATAGAAAGATGAGAGGATAGTAAACAAATTTACGTATAAAATGTGAAGAGTACTAATTTCATTACAGCCTCGAGAAAAAAGAAAGACAAATTGATGTCAGTGTTTGATTTACATGAAATCTGGGGTATGTGTTACTACACTGCATTTTTAATCATTTCTCTCCAGCGGCGTAGCGAGGGGGAATGTACCTTCCCCCTCCCCTCGAATGACGAAGGAAAAAATGAAAAGAATTATTCAAAAATAGAAATAATAAGAGAGAGAATATGGAAAGGATTATAAAAGACCACAACAAAACAGTTTCAATACCCTACAATACC
This sequence comes from Strongylocentrotus droebachiensis, assembly GCA_035222895.1. Classification (NCBI taxonomy): domain Eukaryota; kingdom Metazoa; phylum Echinodermata; class Echinoidea; order Camarodonta; family Strongylocentrotidae; genus Strongylocentrotus; species Strongylocentrotus droebachiensis. The sequence continues at coordinate 19,278 of JAVYIG010008314.1, forward strand.
CTTCTTAGGTGAGGGGTGTCAGTAAACATACACTTTAAAAAATGAAGTGCTAAATCACGGGTGCTTGGTACAAATTTGCACCACACGTGCCAAGTGTAGCCCTTGACGTGCATGCAGCGTTTGGGGAGCGATGACGAGCAGAAAAATGAGTGCTGGAAACACGTGCTATTCGAGAAATTGCACCCGAAGTGTGACCCTGCCTGTTTTAGCACTTGAAGAGACACCGGTAGTGCTGGCGCTCCATGCGCAGGCGCACCAGCGTTCCAGGTGCTAAGGCAGTGCTTCACACAAAAGAAATTCAAAGTAATTTAAAATTCAAATGAGATAGGTTGCCACTCGGCTATAAAAGAGCGGGGATCTGAGAAGGTATTCATCTTTTTGGAGAATATAAGGTGGAAGGATATTGTGTACTATTATATGTACAAAGAAAGTGTATTGAATGTGTGTGTATATTCCAGGTGCTAAAACAGTGCTTCACACAAAATAAATTCAGAGTAATTTAAAATTCAAATGAGATAGGTCGCCACTCGCCTATAAAAGAGCGGGGATCGGAGAAGGTATTCTTTTCATTGCCTAATACTTCTGGTTGTGCATGATGATACCATTTCAAACATTCTACATGGCGGCGCCAGCAAGATGAGATCAGAAAGCTAGAGGAGAATGCCACAAGCCACCTCTTCTATTTGTGTTACGGTGGATGACACCTTGGTACTTGGTGCGTGATATAGTGGAGGGAACTAAAATTCATGCGCCATTACATCTACAATAAGTATCAATAAAAACAGGTTTATTGATCTGTTAATGGATTTTCAATCCATGAGATGTGAGTAAGGGATATGTAAAGATTGTAATATTAATTCATATATTTACCGGTTACCATCACAACAGTTGATATCCAAAGTCGATTAAAAAGCTTCATTCTCGGTTGTATCTGCAAAGTTATTGAAGCAAAGAAAAGGGCACGCACGTCAGTTCGACAAATAGGCATATACATGTAAAATTACTCAATGTAGTAGTAAGTGGGGCTATATTTCTTTCCTGATCCATTGCAGGGAAGTCAGTTTACCTGCGTTTAAACTCTTTTAGAAGAAAGCGCCCCTTGAGCAGAGAAATCAAGAGAAATTTTGAACACAAGTTTCTTCGTTATTCAAAAAGCGTGCCTCCATAGATACTTGAACATGGTTTGACAGGGAGAGTGGGGGCTCTAATCGGATGCAAAACATTTGAAAAATGGGCCTTGCCCCAATTTTCGATGCCATGTGTCAAAAGAGGGAGGGAGTGGGTGCCGTCTCCCCCTTCAAAGCCCACTTCGAAATGCTGATTTGAATACACTTAAAGGGGTCTCTCAAATGTACATCATGCCCTTGTTTGTGTGGAAGGGGGAGAAGAGGGAGAAGGCGACGTAGTTTTTCTTTCCCGTCACTTCTTAATTTGCAGATTTTGCTTCTGATTTTGATATGACATTATTGAAAGATCAGTGACACAAAAGATTTGCTAGCGAGCATAGCAAGCAAGCAAATTTTCCCCACATCATGTTTGGAGAATTTTCATGACAAGTTCAATATTTAAAATGCACTTGACTTTTATTCATTTGTATTTTTTTGAGGATATTTGGAAGTGATTTAAATTGATTACATTCGCACTGCGTTCAGATTTTCTTTATAATTGGCATTGCCCCTTCAAATACGCTAATTACAAAAAACATAATTTGCAGACGACTGGCCCTTTATTTCTAGACATCATGACAATTTGTTTGAGACCATTCACACTTTAAATATTTGCTTTCTCAAACACCTAAAGATAAAGTTGAATTCTGGTATCATGTACAATCATACAGGACGTCCATGCAACAAAGGATACCCAGGTTTACGGGTAACCAACTTGATAATTTCAAATAATTCTTTGATTAATACATAATTATATAGATACGATTGGAAATATAAATTTATCTTCGTTGTCATGTTTATACAAAATATGAAGGAATTACCAAGACGTCACGCGTGACTAATTTCAGACAACCCAAAGTGACAGTGTCACAACTCAATTGTCAAAAATAATTGGATGTTTGTTACGTTTGGGTCATTATGCTTTATAGCCATGACAATTTTTATGATTTATGTAAATTTCTTAATGAGGAATTATGCAATGTTTCACAGTGGTTTAATTGTAATAATTTATCTCTTAACACTTCAAAATCTAGCTTTATATACTTTCATCGTAAGCAAAATACAATTACAGAAAATTTATTGACCAATCTTAATATTAGTATGAATAATGTAATCATAAAACGTGTTCAATCCACAAATTTCTTAGGAGTTGTTATCGATCAACATTTATCATGGGTCGAACATATATCTAGTATATCTAAAAAAATATCAAGGAATATTGGTGTCATCAGCAAACTGCGGCATTTTTTGCCAGGACATATTTTAATCCTACTGTATAATTCAATGATTTTACCTTATTTAATGTATTGCAATGTTGTATGGGCCAATACATATCCCAGTAGGCTCCTTGGATTATTGAAATTGCAAAAAAAGATTATAAGAATATGTTCAATGTCTCACTATACTGCTCCTTCACAACCACTATTTAAACAACTTAATCTTCTCACAATCTATCAATTGAATGACTACTGTATCTCATTAATGGTCTTTAAACATAAGCATAACAAATTACCATATAATCTTGTCTCTATTATTAAATGTAAAACAGAAATGCATAATTATAATACCAGAAATCCAGAAAATTACTATGTCGAAAAATGTAAAAATACTGCATCATCTTTTTCTTTCAAATCAAAAGGACCGTCAACATGGAACTCTCTTCCTTATTATATTAAAACAATTTCGTTTCTTAATTCTTTTAAATCAAAACTTAAGGTTTTTTTATTCACAAACTCTACAAAATAATTAATCCATCCTAACTTTTATAACTTTTATAACTTTTAAACTTTTATAACTTTTAAACTCTTTTTTTGCCATAATGTCACTATGCTTTTCTAATTCTTTATCAGTACAAATTTCGGTATTTTAATAAGCTGGGAATTACCTCGACAGAACCTTTATTTGGTTCTTTTGCAATTTCCATTTCATGTTCATTATCTAATTCCTTGATTTCTTACTCTTGTCTTTACTCCTCTTTTTAATTGTGTGTTTAAAGTTCAATGTATACTGTGTATCCTACATGTAAATATGTTGTCAATGTACAATGTTTTTCAATGTACTTTTTTTAAATGGACTTGAATAAATCAAATTGAATTATGCTTTGGAAATGATGTGGAATAAATAATCGTTAAACATACCCATCATTCAAAAGCTCTTATTCTCTTTATTCATATGAAACCATAAACGCAATGAAACGATTATTCATGAGTGAGCAGGTATCATTATTTGCCAATGATTATGCACATGCCATCTTCTTTTAGGGGGAAAATGAGGCAGTTGAACAAATGCCATTTTGCCATATCCATTACAAATTGTGTCTGCTCGGTCCCAGTATGACTCCTCCATCGTAAAAATGGTGCCATGCGGAAGATGATATAATGAGGTTTTAAATGAAGTGTATACCCCATGATGAATATTTCCATATCCTTTCTTTCCTTAACTCTTATCATGCCACAGGGCTAATCCCCATTGTGCCAAGCCCCAAATTCCCCCGTGCCAAGTTTATTTTGAGATAATCTGATTAACGCAATGGTTCTATGAACAATAACTGCTATTACCAATGCGTGCTTGCACACACAAGGCATTAAAGCAATCGCTATCTTGCTTTTACAAAGCACTATAACGCGGTAGCGTGCGTGCAGCCTTATGGCAGGCTATGAGTTAAAAAGGTAGACAGAACCGAACGTATACAGTGCGTCCCAGAAAAAACGAAACCGAGAAGTATCGATGTTTTATCATAACTTAATCACAACCATACTTAATGAATGATACATATTTGGAAAGCTTAGAGTCTCTTCTTTCAGTTGATGCTACGCAGATGGTGCATATTTAACGCATGAGTGATTAAAAGCAATTTGAAAGAAGGAAACCAAAAAGACATTTGGCGGGCTGTATCTGCATTTCGAAGAAAAATTCACATTTCTAGAAAGTTGAGTTTCTGCCCTTTCATATGACACCTCAATCAGGAAAAATGAGCGAGGAATAACAAAGTTCTGTTTGTTTAAAGTAGCCCTTACATTTTCATAATTTTAACAAACGAATTTGTTTTCACTGGGTGCCTGCCGTAGCAAAAAGCAGATTTGACAAAAGACTTAACTCCGTTTGGTTGACAATCAGCCATGCATGAAGACTCTCGTCTACGGCTGATTGTCAACGAAACGGAGTTAAGTCTTCTGTTAATTTCGTTTATTGATATGGCAGGCAGCCAGTGAAAACGAATTCGTTTAATACGGAAATGCAAGCACTACTTTAAACAAACAGAACTTTGTCATTCCTCGCTCATTTTTCCTGATTGAGGTGTCATATGAAAGGGCAGAAACTCAACTTTCTAGAAATGTGAATTTTTCTTCGAAATTTAGATACCGCCCGCCAAATGTCTTTTTGGTTTCCTTCCTTCAAATTGCTTTTAATCACTCATGCGTGAAATATGCATCATCTGAGTAGCATCACATGAATGAGGAGACTCTAAGCTTTCCAAATATGTATCATTCATTAATTATAGTTGTGATTAAGTTATGATAGAACATCGATATTTCTCGGTTTCGTTTTTTCTGGGACGCACTGTATAGTAGTCATTCTCATATTTTGGCAATTGGATTTCTGACACTTCTACTTCAGACTGTCTGAAATCGGTTATGCCAAACTTCTTGATCATGCTTGTGGTGTCATATGAAAAAAAGAAAAACGTGTTTTCCAATTATTTGCTAATTATTAAAAAAGGATTTGGAATTCTTGAGTACTTTTAGCAACAAACTTGGGAATCCTTTTTCCAGGGACACTCAGTAGTGTAAAATAAGCCCAACATTAAAGCAATATGAAAAAACTGCAGATATAATTATGCTTCGGTGTATTATGTGAGGTTTTGAAATCAAAACATGAAAAATAATTGACTAATCTAGTAAAAGCCATTTGCACTGCGCACAGAGATGTGTGTTTGCATAGCACACGTGTATAAGCGTTAAATATTGGTCCCATCTTTTCAGCTATTTCATACATATTTCGAATATAAGGCTAAGCGACGAAGAGCAATTCTTTTCAGGGAACATTTAATATGATATTGTTCAAAACTGACATTTACAAAATGAGAGATGTCACCCATTATCTATACCTGAACGATCCCTCCTCTTGGCTGAAGGTTTTCATATTATAAATCATTTGCTTGTAGGACTATATCATTATGGAGGGTGTGTAAAGTTCTTATAGTAAACAATATGTCATGTAGGTATAATTCATATCCGAGACAACTACAGCGACCAAGCTTAAAACATTCAACCTTTTTTATTCATAAAATATTGAAACATTGCATCTTAGAGTCCGCTCAGTTACTTTGAAATTTAAAGCTCTGGCGATTTTTAAATAGGCTGTTTACACGTCATACCAGATAACAAAGATTTGCATCACTAAAATCTTTTACTTCTAAAATTGTTGTTTTGTTTTGTAGGGGATGGCACTTTTACAATTTTTTTAAAATCACAAATGAATATTTCTAAGCACAATTATATTATGGAATTACAGTGTATTCCTATACTTGCCATAGTATTTTAAAGAAAATAGCTAAATCCGCAAGTTCAATGAGAAATAATTAAACATAGGAAGATCCGTATCTTGCGACTTTTTGTCCCGAATTTGTCCCGAATCAGAAACAAATATTTCTAAGCACAATTTTATTATGGAATAGCAGTGTAGACCTACTTACCATGATGCAGCCTGCTTCAAACGTGAATGTTGAATTGTATCCTTCAGAACTATAGTGGCGTGCTCATGCAAAATAGCATTGAAACCTCCGCACTCAATATTCGGTTCCCGTCTGATATAATGCTGTCGTTGAAGTATGTTGATCGACACCGTGACGTGTGCAAATGTTATGTTCTGTTTTGTTTTGTTTTTCTTTTTCTTGTTAAGATTGTACTTTGCTATTTCACTGTGTCTAACGCACATCCTAAATGTGTACCATTAATGGTAATAATAATAATAATGATAGTAATAATAATAACAGTATTGATAATAATGATAATAATCATTGTGATCTTCTCCTTCCCTAACTCATATAGCCCCCCCCCCTCCCTCTCTCTCTCCCCCTCTCTCAAATTTTTTCATCATCTATACTCATCTCACTCTCCTCTCCTCTCTCCTTCCTATCTCTAAACAGTTTCTCTTCATTTTTCTCTCTCTTTCTCCCACACTCCCCCGCACTCCATGTGTGTGTGTGTGTGTGCAAGAGGTGGTGTGTGAGATTGTGCAAATGTTCGCAGCGTGGCAACTTTTGTTGTGGTGTGTGATAAGATGTGTTTTGGGGTGTGTGTTTTGTATGCTTGTGTGTATGAATGTGGTTTTTTTGTTTTGTGTGTGTGTTTGTGTGAGGGAGGGGGATTTGGGAGTACCAGTAAAATAACCTCCAGTTTTTATTTTTGTTATTTTGTTATTTTGTTATTTTAAGTGAATAATGTGTACAATTGACTTATAACTTATGTTTATGTACTTTAAGTTTACTTTCAATTTTAGCTCAGTTATATATACTGCATATGAGTTGTTGTTTAATTATGTTTTTGTTTATGTATAAGCAATCAATATCGAAAACGTTTTTATTTTATTGTATGTTTGTATTACACTATTGGAGAAATAAAAAAAAAAAAAAAAAAAAGTGTGTATGCGTGTGTGTGTGCGTGTGTGTGTGTGTGTGAGAGAGAGAGAGATATATAAAAAGGACTAAAACAATAAGGGCAGTACAAATTTCGAAGGATGGATTAGGGCTTCTGTCGCGGTTTCACGACGGCTATCATGAAGGTCCTGAATTGCTAAAACTCATAAGCATCGGGGGGGGGGGGCTCCCCTAGACCTCCTATGGCGGGCCCCTGGACCCCATTCGTAAAGATGGTAGTGGTTTTCAAGATAACTCTCCGTTGTATAAATGTATACTTAGGCATTTTAGGAGAGTGTGTGTGTTTCAATTTATTGAAGGTTCTGAATTGCTAAAACTTGAGAGTGTCCGGGCGCTCCGCCCCAGGACCCCAGGCAGGGGCCATAAAGGAGGGCCCCAGACTCCATCCGGTAGGGATAATTAAGAACTTCTATCACTCAAGACGGTTATCTTGAACGTTTTTAATTGCTCAAACTCAAGTGTCTCGGGGCTCAAATGTCTTGGACCCCAACCAAAAGGGATTGTGCTTCCACGCACACAGAGCACCTTGCACGCACATTGGCTCCGCCTCCTCCCCCTTAGAAATGAGAAATTCTGGGTTCCCCGTTGATAACCATATATGAAGAAATTGATGGTATTGAAACGTTACCCAATTTGCGTAAAAGCGGTATGGTCAAATTTAAAAAAAGCTACAATCAAACGATTACACAAGATATACACATACAACTTATTATGGGGAACTGATATTAAAGCGAACCGTGTCAAGAGGCTGTTTGCTGATATGAAGCCGGTTCAATAGTTTGAAAAGTTTGAAAAGGCTATATTTGTTTCCACTCTACTATACCACACAGAGCTACGTACACTTCCACTATTCGTTACAAACACATACACATATGCACGCTCGCGTGCACATGCACACACACACACACAATATATATACACTTGCACAACACACTCACCAACTCACACACAAAGATCGTTTAAACACTTTTTCATTTTAAGGTTTACCTTAAGATTTTTTTTTTTTTTTTTTTTTTGAGGCCACCATCCTTGTCAAGCTTTGCTTACGATTGCGGTCTCCTGCACTTTTCCAACAGAATAGTTCGAATAATACTTTAAATTTATGATTATATGTCACGGAAATATTAAGTTTCGTTACATATATTATGTAAAAAAAACATTTTTGACATGAAGAAATTATTGTTTGTTTATGTTGTATTATACCTTACATTTATATGTTCTTTGTTATTCAGTTATATTTTATATGGAAAAAATGCAGAAATAAATCAAATCAATACAAATATTACAATGATGTTCGCATGCATGCCTCATCCAAGCCATTGGACGGACATGTAGCTATGGGGTGGAGTGGGGCACAGGGGCATTTCACCCCTCTTTGCCAAAATTGGAAACGTAAAAAATGAATGGCGGAGAAAAAATGTAAAGAGAAAGTACGAGACAAGAAGGCAACTTGAAAAGATGTTAAGACCCCCTCCACACACACACACACCTACCCACATGCATATGCTACTCCACTCAAAACCAACTCGAGCTCGAATAAACATGATCACAAAGACTTTTACAAAAATCAACTCAACGCCCAAATGTATATGTGTTGTTTGCTGCTCTTTAATAAGCTGCCAGTCTAATTATTTAAATTATTAGATGGCTATGTTCAGCCTAGGCTTCTTAAAAATGAGAGGTGTTCAATTATAAGTCCAAATCTGACGTGTTAAATTGCCCTTTATTGGCGCAAGGGCAATTTGGAATTTAAGTTCGCATTGCATAATACATTTATGTCATTGTAATATTCGCACATTTAAAAAAACCAAATAGGCATTGAATATGCCTTAAGTTGATTTTTGAAAGCCTGTAACATGATCATGTTAAGAGACAGACAGCAGGAGCACAAACAACAATGAAAGTCAACACAGTAATACAAAACCGAACAGGAATTTCACTAGTAACTTTTATACTCTTTATTCATCATCATATGTCAATTGATTTTTTTTTTCCATTTTTTTTTTTACCTCATTAGGCCAACAAAGAAACAAGGAACATATATGTATCAACTTTGGGAAATATAACTGTGATAGGCTACAAGTGGACGTTTTATCTATTACTTGTTTTCACTGATAACATTTAGAGTAAATACAATGGTGGAATTTCATACCCAGGTCTCATGAGTGAAGTTTCTTCTAACAAAATAAATTAAACAAAATGATATTGGCTATATAGTTCTGGCAGGTGAATCTGATTATATATGACATGTAATAGTTTAAATGCTGATGTTCTTCATATAATTAAATCCAAATCCTGTTATTCTGTTTCAAAAGAAAGAAAAGAAAAATCCATAAACATTATTCAGTTAACCTAGGCACATAGCATATACAGACTGCTGACCTATCTAATCATCACAAAATGGGGGTACATCGAATAGCAATATCCTACTGATGTCATTATCTTATTGTCGGTTCTAAAGGCTCGCTCAGATATGACACAGTTAACCCTTTCGATACAATCACTCCCCATTATGCAGTTTGGCTCAATAACTTTTAATTCAGAGTCCAGAAAATATGCCAAATGCATGAGTAGAATGGGCAAAAAATTCTGCACACTCTACATCCATTTTTGTTGCACAACTTTATTGTGTTTGATGCAGGAATTAAAAAAAAAAAGGGGAAAATAAGTTTAAAATCTTTTAATTGGCAACATTTTGACATCATTTCTCGCCCTTGAATTTTTTTCAGAGATATTACATTTTATTTTAACAATGTAGCAATTAAAAAGAAAAATATTATTGTTGCCAATTTGAAGAATTTAACCCTAACAATAAATTCTGTCCTGAAAAAGTTAACCATCAGAAATTTGTTTTCATGATAATAAATGGCGGCTGCATGCAACAAAGGTCTATGCGCATTACATGTAGCTCTCTGTATTCAGATACTGAAATGTGAAGAGTATTACACTTTATGTCATAAAAAACCACCTAGGTTTAGCCACGCCATATCTGAATGAGGCTTTATACTTGCTGTGAAATAAATATATTTCATGCTTTTAACAGTTTTGAGAATAAAGTTTCACATGGAGAAATTGATTTTTAACTTGTGTGATAGACCTACCCTTACCCGGTACACAAAAAAAACCATTGTACTACCATGGTTCTTAATATGGTATTACCATGGTAGTATAATAATAACCATGGTACTTCCATGGTACACATTTTCTCTCATGGTATTACCACGGTAGTACCAGTATATATGTAGAAATGCAATTCAATGCAACTTCAAAAAAAATTCTAACATTTTCTCTGTTTGGAGCCAGAAGGGCAATAACTCATATACTTTCACTCAAAGTAAACACCCTTCTGGCTCTGAACATACACTTTATTTCTGATTCCCTGGGATTTTCCTCAAGATAAAATTCACTAGAAAGCCTGTCACTCAGCCATTAAATGGACACACGGGAAAATGTAATGTAAATGTTAACATATAATTGATTAAATCATGACAAATCTTAGAGGGCTCATATACATGATGCCAATAATATTTATACATATATCTTGAATTCAACACCAAAAAATAGAATATCTATAACTTCTCAGAAGAAATGTCATTGCAGCTGCTTTCTATATTTTGTTATATAACTATTGTATCTAAACATTGTCTGTAAAAGAAATACCTGTACCTTTTAAACATCTCAAAATCAAAGATCATTATTAAATTGGCAACACCTGATTATGTCAGTGGAAATTAAATAATATCAAGTGATTTTCTGCCTGTTATTTTTTTCTTCATTGTTTAGTCTCTGTACAAAAGAGCAGATGGCAGAACTACCTATGGTTAAAATTGACGCTCTATGTACCACTTTGCATTTTGAATTTTCTGACGTGGATGTTGTACTTTATTTCTATTACTCATTTGATCCAAAATAAGTCGGTTTATCCTTTCACATTCACCGCCCGTTAGGGTCAATCTGGACTTGGTTCGAAGCGATAGCTACCGTCTTGATTCGCTACCAGCCACATTGCGCTACCTTTACTAGAATCTGGAGCTCTGAAGCTTGACCACTCAAAAGTGTGATTTGCCCAAGCGGAGTACCGAGGTGAACTCCTTTGGCAACTGACACTTAACCATCTTCCAGAAGGGGATATTGATCATAGATCTACGTGATATTGATAACATTAGCTTTTGGACTCAGTCCAATGTAAGCCCCCTTCAGCAGTGAATATGAAAGGGTATCATAGACCAACATATTGCTAAGGAAAATCTGCTGCATTAATTCTCTTTACCAACTTAAAAGTTGTACCTCTGAGTTTCATAAAATCATTCATCAAATTGTATATGTTTGATGAGTCTCATTAAACTCATTTCTTGCTTATTACTTAATCTTGGCAAATATGATAACTACAGTTACTGTGACGTCATGAAAATAAAGAGTCTCTTTGAATTAAGTTCAAGTTTGTTTCTGAATACATAACTTTCACATAATGTTCCTTTGCAAATAAAAATGAAATAAAAATGTTCAACTCATAAATATGCATGATCAACATGCTTTCACTGCTAACTCTAGAAAATCATTAATACACTTTACACAAATTTTTCTCTCTCACTCTCTTTGGGCCAAATTATCCTACATGTAATAATATGCCCAGTACGATTGAACCTCCCTGTGACCACATCTGTACATACACAAATAAAGTAGGCTATTACTCTACATCTCTTCTTATATTGTTCTTTTTTTTCTCTATCTCTCTTTCTCTTATATAATGCCAGCATTGTTACCATCAAAACAAATGTTTACAAACAAATTGCCATGTGATCAACACATATCGACAGATATATCTTAGGTAAAATATTTCTTTTTTGTACTGTTCTGTATCAGATTTAAAAGAGAATACATGAGAAATGAATAAATAAATAAGTACATCCTTCTCTGATCATCCTTCAAAATTAAATTCACATTCTCTTGTAAACAGGTCAAACTAAATCGTTTTCATGATTATGTAAAACCACTTCCATCACATCAGTTCTCTCAAATTTCTTTGTTAAGCTTAGTAATATTAGTACCAGTCTATATATCATGTACATCATCCCATTAAAATACAATGTATATTTCCACTTTCCAATTCGTTGAGAAAATAAATGTAAGCCTTGTCCATCCCTCATCATTTTTTTTCTTTCTTGAAAACTCTTGTCTCTCTAGGAAAGCTGCTTCAATCCATTTATAGATACAATATTATTCCTTTATGGCAGAACACCATACAATCACATGTGCATCTAAGATTTTGATATGAGCATACGTGTAAATTGTGCTGAATTTCTGTGTAATGTGAATATTTTCTATCTTTATACAAATTGACAAGTCCTATTTATAACCATGCTCCAGGAATTTGCAAGAAAAACACATTAGTTTAGCAATCATTCTGCAAGAAGAGAGTGTCTAAATTACCAGCCTTTAAAGCTAGAGTGTTCAACATGTTGATCCTAAACACCTACACTTGCTGGTATCAATTCTATTTAAAAATACATGAAGGCTTTTGTTATTGTTGCTAGAAAACCCTTCACACCGTCATAAATTCTAAGGTGAATATGGTCAATGTATTTCAAAGAAGGTGCATTCCTTTTAAACAACCAAGTTTCTTTGAATTAGATATTCTTACCTGTACCATAATTCATACGTTACACCCTTGCTGAAATAATTCATAATTGAAATATATCTCTTAAAACATCCATATTTATTTAAATAACCTTTCATAAAAATAAAAAAGGGAATCATATACTTCTTAGAAGTGGGCTCCACAGAAATGATTATGCAAAAAGGGGTTAATAAGCATTTAATACAAATAATGAGCTAAAATTTAGCTAAAAAGTGGAGAAACTGTCATATCTTTGATTTTAATCTGAAACACCTTAACCAACACAGTATGGACAGCAAAATCTTGTCTCTCAACCGTACAAATGTCAGAGATGGGAACAACAGAGAAAAGATCCACTTAGTTTGAAAGTTAAGTTTATCTATAACCAAAGAGGTACATATACCCGCAGTTATGTTGAAGAATCCTGTGTCATAGATGTCCATAGAAGAGAATGATGATTTTAAATAAAATGGTGAGAAGAAGGAATAAGAAGAGAATAATGTTCATGTAATAACTTGTGTGAAAAAAGGAACCTTAAGGCTTGTTCAGATAAGCTTCAGTAAAGCGCCACTAAGATCCCCAATGCAGTGAACGAATGGCACTGTGCGCAACAAAGGACTAGCACGTATTCACTGAGCCCTCTGATATAAGATAGAAATGTGAAGAGTATTACACTTTAAGTCATTTTTTACAAAAACGCTGCGGTTTTGCCGCGTCATATCATATCTTATCTGAACAATCCTTAAGGCTGTGGAGATGCAAATTTGCACATTTTGGTAAAAGCCTACCTAGATTCAATGCATCAAATGAGTTCAGGGGTCAGGAAAGGGGTTCAATGTAGAGGAAAATACTTCTGTAAACTCTGTAGAAGCTACACAAGATGAAAAATATGGCTAAGTTACGAAATGCCTCTATTTTAACCTAATTCTTTTATCTCTTCCACAACACAAAAACTCAAAATTTCACTGCCTTTTTCAAAATAAAACAAAAAGGGAAAAAGAACAAGGAAAATTGTATCTTCAGGAAATGAATATATGAGATGATGAAATTCTACTTCTCTATGAATGTGTCCATACCACTTCTTATGACCCAAAATATCAAGGTTTTATTTTAATCATGCTTTGATACAATCCATTATGACGTAAAGTCTCTCAGAATATCTCATATCATGCAGGATGGAATCAGCAAAACCTCAAATCCCTGTCCATACAGTGTGCTGTATCTCAGTTTGCAAAGAGGCTTGGCATGAGAACTTGCACTGTATGAAGAGTAAAATGTAATTCCCAGCAGGAGATTAAAAACGTTGTATGGACACACTCTCCGACTTATTAGCTGCCCAGTGGAGTGTATTTTGTCAATTATTTTTGCTACTTTTTTCCGCTCGCTACCAGAGAAATCTTTTGCAAAACAAAGTTAGTTGTCAAATGTTTTAAAAACAACTGTTAAATAATATTTGGATACCAGTTGGTTTGGGTTAATGATCTTGAAAAGAGGCCCATACTCGTTAGATTTCCATACTTGCTGTATAAGACAACATTTGAATAAAAAGTAGCCTGAAAGTTGATCTTGGTCAGACGATTTAACGTTAGGCAAAATCCTAAAAGGAGAGATAGTAAAATGACAAATTGATTAATTTCATTTCTAATTTAGATATCCCTAGACATTATGTAAACCTCTGCAAGGGTCAATGTAAAAAAATCAAAGATTTTAATGTGTTCAAAAGGTATATTTAATACATACATTAAACTTTACCTTTCAAACAGGAGTTAACTTATGAAATTTGACGGCATTTTCAAAATTTACCCACTTAAAAAAGATCATTTTGGTTTTGCAACTGAAGCAAGCAAGCATTGTGTACAGCTTTCGTCTTCAGTTAGTATGAATGAAGAAAGATTTCAGTTCTCATAGTGAAATACTTGAAGTAAGTACTTTCAAAAGCTTTTCTTTAAGTCAAGTTATTTGGGAATGAGTTGAATTAAATTCGTCTGTTTTGCAAAAGATTTCAACAAACATCTTACCAGCAACATCTGAAGTATCACTCCTATACAAACACGTACAACCAACATTCAAACAACAAACCCGGTGGTATCACTTCATATTGACCTCTGTCTACGCTTAACACAGGGTTCGCTCAGCTGCAAAAAAAGGTGTTTTTTTAATGAATGGCAACTGCGCGCAAACAACAAAGGTCCTGCATTTATTCACCAAGCTCTGTGTTATCAGATACAGAAATGTGACGCATATTATCCATTATATCGTCCTAAAAAAGGCACATCAAAAAGTTAAATTTGGATTTGAAAAGGAGGGTATTTTCTTTGGTTTTGGATATAGATAAGGGATATACTTTATAAAAGAACAAGAAATGCCACAAAAAGGATCATATTTCACGATATTTCCTAACATATGAATGTAAAAGTCCACAGTTTCGTGAAAATATCAATGTGTACTCAAATAGGGTTTATACAACATGTTTTTTTAAAGCCTATTTTGTAACTGTTAGTCACGTAAAATGTAGGCCCTTAAGGGGAGAGATTATTGAAAGTATGCAAAATAAGGGATTTTGTTAAACTCCGCAAATGACCATGTGCTACACATGTGCATAATTATGAAGAAACACCACCAGATCAACAAATCCACCCATGACCGTTCATCCAGTCCAGCATACGTCTACTTTGAAAATAACAATAACAAGAATAATACGTCATTTGTCTCTAAGCTACATGTACACAGTGGAACCTGTATTTGATAGCTGCCACCTCTCCAGAAAAGCTACCAGTCTACTGTGGCCAGTTTTCATGTTTAACTTGGGTGGCCTTAACAGACAGGTTTGACTGTGTATCTATTGCATCCCTAACTCTCTTTCACCCTCTCTTTTTCTCTCTCCCTCTTTCTCTATTAAACTATATTCCGTTCCCTCCACAAACATATGCACTTAATATGCCATTTTCGTAATGGAACCAAATTTAATGCATACTTTCTTCTTGAAGTGCTTCAACATTAATGATTTATTTTACCAGTTATAAATAGTTGTATTTCAAAGTCAGTATGCAATTTTACATATTACCTGCTGATAGGGAGGGTAAGCCATACCTATCAACAATCAATGTTTACAATTCACATTCTGACTACAGACATACAATTTTTCATAACATGTGAAAAAATTCATTTGAGGCACTTCACAAAGAGGCATGCATTACTTTAGGTTATATATAACCAAAATGCCATTTCTAATCACCCATTCTTAGAATAGCTGCAAAATTGTATTACCAAAGGCAAAGATACATAATCATTTTTTTTACGACCCCTATCAGCAATGAAGTACATGAATTTGTCTTTTGGCACAGGCATATAGTGGTATAGTGCATATTCCCCCCAAATGTCTGCCATTCCCTTCATCAGGGCTTAGCTAGCATGTTCAGATATGCCATGGTAAACCGCCGCAGAAAAGACAAACAAATCTGCCACGTTTTTAAAAACATGTAAATGAATGGCAATTGCGCGCAAAAAAGTCCTGTGCATTTTCACAGGAATGTAACCGTTTTATATTTGCCATGTAGGTTGAAATACTAGAAATGTAAAAATATATTTCACTGCAGTCAAATCCTATCTTTTGATCTTTAGTCCATTGCAATACCACCCCCATGCAATGCATACCCTTTTCAAGGAAATTTGGCCATGGCATTTTTATTTTTAATAAAAGATCCCCCATGTTTGCTATTAACACCATTGGTGTTTTGCACTTGTAAGACAATTTTTCTCATGCTCTGATTTTCTTTATTCTAACACAATTGAGGTAGACAATGGCTGTTAGATAATTAAAAAAAGATAGAAAAAAGAGGAAAAGATGACAGTTAAGAAAAATAAAAATAAAGAAAAGAACACAGGATCAGGCATATAATAGGGCATATGAATCACAATTTTAAGAAGAGTTCAAGGAACATAGCACAAAGCCTAATTAGATACTCTAAAGTCTAATGTGCTAAATCAGTGTCTGAAAAGATTGATTGTGGTATGTTTTAATGCAAGAATTGCTTTAAATACAGATATACTGAAGCTTCTAGTCCTCAAGAGTAAAACTCATGAAGGAACAGAAAGACAATTTGAACAATGAAATATTTCATCGCACTATTGAGAGGATGGCTGGCACAAGACACAGGACACATTACAATAACAGCTTTTCATAAATTATCAGTTTCTGTGGAGCCCACGTTTCTAAGTTGGTTAATTTTAATCAATGTACGACCCCCCCCCTCCTCCAAATCAAAATGCTGTAGTACCAATAACAAACTTGTGCAGAAATACCACTGTCTCCATCCCCCTTCCCCCATCCTCCACCCCCCTCCCCCCCCCAAAAAAAAAAAGAGAGAAGAACAAATACAAAAAATTGTTCAGTTTTGGTAGGTTCGTCTTCAATTCAAGAGTCCCTGAATACCCAATCTTTACCTGTGAACTGAAGCACCAAAACAAAAGACAACTTAAAAAATAAATACTATATAATCAACGGATATGAGACCAGCTCAAAGATAAACCTGGACTTTAAAAAAATAAGATTAAAAGAAATACTGTCTGCAATAAGGCAGTAGCAACCTTTAGTGCAGGAATCTGACATGGTCGTTGTGTCAAAACTTTAATGACAATTATGCACCGGTGCATTGAGTGATTAGCACGACATCTGCACTATCGAGGTATAAAATAAAATGTGATAGAGGTATGTTTAAAATTCAAATACCTTTGTGAACTGGTCTATTCAAGTAACTTACATTAGCAAGCAAACAGATCCTACAGACATCTTATTTTAATGAGTTTTTGCTTTCATATACAATTTCAAGATATGTATTTTTCTCTACATGAATGATAGAGGGATGATATTGCATGCCAAAACAAAGCTATAACATCCAATGGTATGTACTTGTAGAAGCAGTACCACGTTACTTTCTTTAGACTCTTAACATGTTTTAGAGACTTACAGATTCAGAGAGAGAGAGAGATGATCAAAAACTGTTTGTAAAAACACAAAAATGAGAGACATTTCAAATAACTTTATAACCAGATAATCTATTGTTGAACTCACACGTACGTCTACAGAGAGCTGTGACTTTAGTAATACAAAATGTAAGGAATTTTCAGCAAGGTCTCATTATTTGATGAGATTTTGTTCGTTAGGAATCCTTTCCCACTGCAAGACACACAAATGAGAATGAATAATAGACCATTTCTTTTGAAACTTAGCTTCATAAGCAGAACTCAAGATCACAAGCAAACAAAAGAAATGAAGGAACAATGTACTTTGAGTGAGGGACATACAGACTTGACAAAGTTATAAAGACTTTAAAGAGTTTAGTTCACTACACCAGGCATTGAGGCTGTTGCACATCAACAAGACAATTTCAAGGTAACTTAGTAGATAATAATCTTTTTTTCAATCACAAATAATCTGATAATAATTATACACTTTCATTTATATTTCTTCGTTTTTACACCAACATTTTTTGAAGAAGTATTGCATTCTTCTAATATCTGTTTTAATAAATAAATATCTTTATCTTCATTATAATTACAATGTACAACCTATTTTCAATTTCTTGTCTATAATACAGATTATAAGTAGTTCATATATATCATATCTCATGAATATTCATTGATAGACACCAATTATTTGCACTATGAATTCTGATTGGTCAGGATGTGACACTGGGGGAGGGGCTTATCTATCCACCTCATGAATAATCATCCAATAGAATGACCAATGCATTAGGAATACAAAAGGATTACATCGTGATAAGAATAAGTAATAACCGTCAGGAACTCTACAAAACTTTTAAATCCAAGCACAAGTATAGTAAGCTATCTATTTAGATCGTTTGTAATAACATTTTAATGATATGCATAAACAAATTGATGCACCTGAACATACATGTACTCATAATATTGTTTTCAAAATAAAGGCTTCATATCTATTCCCACAGCTTCAGCAATAAAACAAAACCATGCATCGCATATGAATGAACAATGACTGAACCCTCTTCCTTCACTTAATACCCTTTAAATGTAAAGTCAAAAAATTATGCCTCATGGGCGATTTCTTGAAAATGGTCATCTGCAAGCTTGTATTTTTATTTCTTTCTCGTTCATTTTGTCATTATATAAATCCTTCTTAACAGACCTAATCCTTCTTAATATTTTTTTCTTTCTCAAAAAATATATCTATTAAACCCTGAAGACAGGGCTCATTTGCAATTACTATGTGTTTATAATTATAATGGATATGATCAAAGATTACATGTGTAAGCCCATACTATTGGGTTCATGAGTATTATGTACATATGTTTATAATCATAAAACAAGCTTTAATGTGTTCAAAAATATCAATGAAACCAATTTATATTCTAGAGGGCTAATCCGTGTCTACAATGCTGTTATTATACCAGTTTGACCTCTAACTCAATTCATGAAACTTATTCCATGATTTCTTTGACACAAATCTGTTATATTAATGTGTCTTGAGAACACAGTAATGTTTCAAGTCGATAGGTAATTTTACTTAAAGAGAAGGATAAAAAACACTTGAATTATGCCATGTGAATAAAGTATTTCTTCAGAATGAATTTCTCATTACCTTATCATTTCAAATCAGTTCAATGTACAAGTTATTTGCTTCCCAATTTTCACTTTGATTTCATCTTTCTTGGCAATTTATAAAACGCAGAGAAAAGTGGCAATGCTTGAAACATAAATATCATCGCTCAAAGTCAACTTCAAACAGAAAAATTTGAAGCATATTTCTGCTTTCATTACATAGTGTAGTTTAGAAAATTGAATGCTTGCAGAGTTTTGAAAGCAATGCCTTATTTTAGAGTGCTTTAGCTATGTGATGCATAACTCTAGACCTAAATGACACATGTTTACAAAACCTGTTGTATTGAAAAGAAAGTATTTAAATATTTACTACCCATCACCATCATTTAAATGTACAAACACTTTTTCATTCATCTTTACAAGAGCCCAGGTAAAATAACGTAGCTTCAACTATATTAACCCCATTTTACTCATCCAATCAATTTCTGAAGACAGTGTTAAACACTCTGATATCAAGTGTGCTAGGTGTACACGAATAACACCAAATAACACAAGGTGCTTAACGGAGCCATCTCTCAAACATATTCCTCCATGTCACTATCATGGTGTGAGATATTTGACACTTATGGTGTTTACCAATGCTTCATCACTGACCATTCAACACCTTGTCATAAAATTAAACACAGATTTCATGTTTCTACACCAATCCTGATCAAATTGTGACACTTTGGTTTAGGTCCCTGACTCACTGCAGATCGTCGAAAAGCTCCTCTCGATACTCAGTCATCGAGGTGTTTGGTGTTGCTGTCCTGGAGGCTTGGTGTCAAAGTAAGCACCTGAAGTTAAGCACCACACTTAACCACTGGCCTCTGATTCATCTTCAAATTATCAAATTCAAATTCAGTACTCAGTGTTCCCCTTCAAAGGTGTCATTTGTGTCATACTGCGGTTTCATGGTTTTCTTTCAATCGCTGATGCTGTTCATGACCTGTAAAAAGAGAAAAGAGAAAGAGAAAGAACAAGAATATTGTTAATTCATATTTTTTAAATGACTTTGTGAAACATTGATTTGTAAATTCCCTTGTGGAACCCAGATCCTGATGAAATCCCAAATATTGAACAACTGTAAGATCCTGTGATAGATAATGCCTGGTCAGTTCCTACACCAGTCAAATTCCTACCTTCCCTCTTAGAACCACCGTTTATTTACATATACATCTCCCGGTACATGAACCACTAACCTTAAAACCCAACCTGAACCCTGATTTTAAACCCTAATCATAGCCCTAACCCTACATCTTTAACCCTAATAAAAATTAATAATTATAGGCGTTTCTACAGTGCCGTCTATATAGAAATTTTATTTTGAGGCGCATTAATTATTACCCCGGTGTTATAGCCTAGCTGCCAGTACAGCGCTCTAGCATTTCAAGGAATTAATTCCTTCCAGGTACCCATTTACCTCACCTGGGTCGAGTGTGGCATATTAAGATTAATGCCTTGCCAAAGGACATTATTGCCGTATCGGGGATCGAACCACGCCTTTTGAATTGCAAGTCAAGTGCTTAAACCACTCAACCACGACACTTCTAACCCTTACCTTATATCTTTAACCAAAATCATTCAGAGAAATGGCAATGTCACACCACAAGTAAAAGTCAGGAAACAATGTATACTGCTAATTTAGAATATTGACTAAAAAATCAAGGCAAGGTCTCTGCCTCTAGCCCAAGATATTATCCCTAGTTAATCTAAAAATGAAGTCATATGGAGTCTCCAGATTAGTACACAGATATTGCAAAAGATTCAATCAGTGTCTCGGTACCTTATTCATGATCATTATGTTTACAGTCCTTAGCTTGAGAAACAAGAACAAATAATCGCAATTTGAGATATTAGCTCAATATAAGTCATGAGTCTCTGACTTGAGATATTAAACTTAATGCAAGTGAAATTCACAAAATCAGTAGGGGAAAGAAATGTTTCTTTGTATTGATAAGGTGTCAATCTAATCCAATCCAATCCAACAGCTATATTTGATATAACGCCTTTTCCTTGCGGTTACATAGCGCTGAGGCTTGCAAAATAAAGTCAACATACATTGTAATGTTAAAGTAACTAAATCAATGTGATATAAGGTCTAACATACTGCCTCAAATATTTGCTCAAAGCAAGCATGATAAGCTTGGATTTTGAGGCTGGGAAATAATGAATTGTAAGATAATATTGAAGTCTATAGATTGAAACTTTACTGTTGCTGGTGTTACTCACTAAAAGAGATCATAAGTCTGAAGCTTAAAGTTATTAAGTTAATGTACAATAAGGGATAAGTATGTGGCTTGGGATATACACTCAACCACTGTGGCTGCAGTTACATATATGAACTCATTCTAAGAAAACATTAAATTTTGGCTCGAGATACAAACTCACGGTTATAAGGCTGGAGTCAACAACTGAGTGTACCTTAAGAGTTCAGTCTGAGGCAGTAGGGTTAAAATTGGTATTGTCAATGCATAAGTGTTAGATAGTTGGCTTGAACGGACCTTGTGGCAGATTAGTCTTGTGCTAAACAAGTTATCCAATAAAGTGCTAAACATGTTATATCCAATAAAGTGCTAAACAGGTTTAATATCCTAGTGCCTCCAATGGACCTCGTGGAAGATTAGTTTTGTACTAAACAAGTTATCCAATAAGGTGCTAAACATGTTTAATATCATAGTGCCTCGAATAGACCTCATGGCAGAAAAGTCTTGTGCTAAACAAGTTATCCAATAAAGTGCTAAACAGGTTATCTTTGTGTCTCGAATGGACCTCGTGGCAGATTAGACTTGTGCAAAACAAGTTATCCAATAAAGTGCTAAACAGGTCATCTTTGTGTCTCGAACGGACCTTGTAGCAGATTAGTCTTTTGCTAAACACAAGTTATCCAATAAAGTGCTAAACATGTTATCCAATAAAGTGCTAAACATGTTTAATATCCTAGTGCCTCCAATTGACCTCGTGGCAAATTAGTTTTGTACTAAACAAGTTATCCAATAAGGTGCCAAACAGTTTATCTTTGTGTCTCAAATGGACCCTCGTTCCAGATTAGTTTTTTGCTAAACAAGTTATCCAATAAAGTGCTAAACAGGTTATCTTTATGTCTTGAATGGACCTTGTGGCATATTAGTCTTATGCCAAACAAGTTATCCAATAAAGTGCTAAACAGGTTATCCTAGTGTCTCAAAAGGACATTGTAGTAGATTAGTCTTGTGCTAAACGAGTTTTCTAAACATGTTTAAAGGTAAAGACCAGTAATGGTCATGCGATTGCATTGTGAAAGAAACGTTGTGGAATCGATCAGAAAACGTTGATCATCTAGCATCTAGCATCTGCAAGGTTCTGGAATCATCAAATGATAAGAAATTTGGCCCATTCTTCGTAAAGTTACAAGCACTATACGCAGAAAGATGTATATGGGACTACCCTATATCTCTCACACGACCATGAGAGAAACAAATTTACCAAATATATGAATTAGTAGGCGGTTTCCCGGCAAATTTTTTATCATCATGTATTAGTCAAAACATATTCTTTCACATGATTGGTAATGAGAGCTTCCATTTCATTTTTTGAAATTGGGGCGTTTCCAATACTGGTCTTTACCTTTAATATCCTACTACTACTTTCAATATATTTGGCTCTCCTCCTATTTAAAAAGAACAGCAACCTATAGTGTGTATAGGTGTTGTGGTCTAGTGGATAAGTCACCCGCCTACAGATAAAAAGGTATGGGGTTCAAATCCCAGTCCAGCACTAATGTCCTTTAGGAAGACTTAATCTACATTTGCCACTCTCCAACCAGGTGTAAAAATTGGTAGGATAGGATAGGATAGAATAGAACGGGTAGGATGTGAAAGTTAATGTAGTTTGCTCAGCATTGTGAGCATCTGTAAAATGACACCAGCAATGCTCCCCAGTGAGTGGAGAATGTGTACACATTGTGAGCGGGCAAGCCTAAATCCAATAACCGGGTTTATAATATATCTGAAAAGCGCTTTAAGACATCATCAATGTATTAAGCACTATATAAAAGCGGAATATTATTATTGTGCAGTCATAGGGTAAACAGTCTATGTTGTAAAAGCGTGAGAGTTTGTTCTACACAAGTCTGGAAAATTAGATATACAATGAGGCATTAGAAAGAGAAATATGCCTTTTTGACTCTCCTAGGGAACAACCCCTAACAACAAAGGATGTGAGGGCAGAACATTAGGAGTGCACCGATTTGAAACATGAGCCTTGTGTCTGAACGAGGCTCAATCATTGCTGATAGTTTTAACCTTTTGCTCTAAGAAGCAAGGACATAATAAGCAGGTACTCACACATTGAAATTGAAGCTACACACCAAGTTCTGTATATAGTAGGAAATAAGCATAGTGTACAAAGTAGCTTGGCAAAATGATTGAGCACATGACACAACATCTGGCCAATAGACACTTCCGTTTCACCCATCTGGGATGTAGTTAAATGGGGCGGATATGGCTAAAGTAACATAACACAAGTAACCCTTACCCAACCCTACCCTAAGCCCTAACCCTAACTCTAACCCTACCCCAAGCCCTAACCTAACCCTGAACCTAACCGAAACCGACCCCTAACCGTGATTGTGCCCTTTATACAATAATACATTGTACAAGTGGTCGAGAGGTATTCTGCCGTTGAGTTGACAGATGTGTTACTTAGTTATAAATGAATAAAGTTTAATCAGACCTGTCCTACAACCTGATGATAATCATAGAATAACATGGTACAAAGCAACATGGAAGCATTAATCATAAACATACAAACACCATTGAATAACAATAAACAGAGTTGTACTGAATGTAAATACATTGAGATAAATGGACACAAAGATGCAGGACGCTGATGGGAAAATGAGAAAACAACACATGACAGATTTGAAGTAATATGGACCCTTAAAATGGGCCAGTGAGTGTGCACAGAGGGAGAGAAGAAAACAAAGCATTCATGAAGAATACTACTGAAACAATCATGCAAATACAATAGTGAAGTCCAAATCTTTAGGGGAATATGCATGAGTACAGTATATACAGATAAACATGAGCATAATGATTATATTCATGGATAAAAGGGAAAGTGGAGCTCTCAGATAGCCTTCAGTAAAATAGGGAACACATTGGCAGAGCAAGCAGTGTAACACTATGAACATAACGGACAAAGAAAGAGGACAAAATATACAGTTCCTCAGGTAGACAAAGGAACATCCCTTCACTGCTATTATGTAAAAACTAGTAAAACAGGTGAATATGCATGTGACAACTGTTCTACACATTTTTACATGCGGTAATAGCAGTGAAGGGATGTTCCTTTGTCTACCTGAGGGACTGTATATGTTGTCCTATTTCTTTGTCCGTCATGTTCATAGTGTAAGCTGCATCGAAAAGGACCCAGTCCCACATTGAGCTGTAGTGAACATTGATCAGAAAAATAACATACACGCTCTATAGAGAACATCACAAAGAAAATTAAAAAAAAAATTAAACTCCACAATTTTGGTGAATTTGACTTCTGAAATAATCTATGAATTCTAAAATGAAATCACAGCAGGACACTCCTGAAGCCTGACAACGGAAGAAGATTCCATTCTTGTAACATCTTCAAACTAAAATTGGTAATTTCCCTTTTTTATTTCTCTATTTTTTTTATGATTGTTGGGAGACAGGTGATAGAAAACAGCTTCAGCTAATTTCATGACCTTGCAAAGTTACTCATGCAGGTTGAGTCACTTGTAGTTATATTTTCACGTAATCTTTTGATATAGAATGCTGTGTACTACACATACATGTAGTACAATGTGTAAGAAGAAATTAAACAAAATCACTGACAGTTTTGAATCAATTTTGTAACATTACATTACATTATTCATGAATAGATTTTTTTTAAATGAAACTTTAATGAGATGCAATTTCATTAACTCAAGGTAAACTTGAATGAATGGGTCCTGGGACCTGGGGGAGTGTGTGGGGTGTCCTAGAGTGTTATCTTGGAGGAATAGGGCATGGGATAGGGGTGTTGGGGACGGTAAATTTGAGGACGTGGGAGGAGGGTGTGGGGGAGGGTTCATTTGAAGGAATAGGACGTGGGGCAGGGTTGTGGGGGGAGGGTTAATTTGAAGGAATAGGACGTAGGACGGGGGTGTGAAGGAGGGTTAACTTGAAGTAATAAGACATGGGATTGTGGGTGTGGGAGAGGGTTAACTTGAAAGAATAGGATGTCGGATTGTGGGTGTGGGTTAACTTGAAAGAGTAGGGCGTGGGGTTGTGGGTGTGGGAGAGGGCTTACTTGAAAGAGAAGGACATGGGATTGTGGGTGTGGGAGAGGGTTAACTTGAAAGAATAGGATGTGGGATTGTGGGTGTGGGTTAACTTGAAAGAGTAGGACATGGGTTTGTGGGTGTGGGTTAACTTGAAAGAGAAGGACATTGGTTTGTGTGTGTGGGAGAGGGTTAACTTGAAAGAATAGGATGTGGGATTGTGGGTGTGGGTTAACTTAAAAGAGAAGGACGTGGGATTGTGGGTGTGGGTTAATTTGAAGAATAGGACGTGGGACATGGGTGTGGGAGAGGGTTAACTTGAAGGAATAGGACGTGGGATTGTGGGTGTGGGAGAAAGTTTATTTGAAAAAGTAGGATGTGGGATTGTGGGTGTGGGAGAGGGTCAACTTGAAAAAGTAGGACATGGAATCGTGGGTGTGGGAGAGGGTCGACATGAAAATTAGGACATGGGAATGTGGGTGTGGGAGAGGGTTAACTTGAAAGAATAGGATGTGGGATTGTGGGTGTGGGTGAACTTGAAAGAGTAGGACATGGGAATGTGGGTGTGGGAGAGGGTTAACTTGAAAGAGTAGGACGTGATATAGGGGGTTTGGGGAGGGATAACTTGATCTTAAAGAGTAGGATGTGGGATTGTGGGTGTGGGAGAGGGTTGACTTGAAAAAACGGGACATGGGGTGTGGGGGAGGGTAGGTGAGGGATCGGGGGTGGGGAATGATGTGGGGATGAGTATGAATAATACTGATGTCACCGATGAACTCCCAAACAGACCATGCTTCAATCGGGGAAATGACAAGTGGAAACAATCAACCAAAACAATATGGGTTATAAAATATCACCAAGATAGATAGACATAGAGTCCAACCTTTTTAATTTTTCCCGCCTTCTCTCCGCCAACTTCAGTCAGTCATGATAAAAACTCTGATAAAAAATGAGAAACTAGAAGAAAAAGAGCTAGAAGATCAAAATAAAACGACAAATAACAGAAAAAGAGCATACGAAGAGGTGCCCGCTAGACGATTTCGTCCATGTAAAAGCAATAGCACAAGATATTTTTTTATTAAAAACGCATTTGACCTATACAACAGTAATTTCTTTACAATAATGAGAATGATGTCAGATCCAGTTTTGGGACATCTAGACATCCGTCCATGCTGAGTCTTCCTTACTTTCAAGATAACTTGCTAGCTCGGTATCCTCGGCCTTCAGCGCTTGGATACGTGGCGTGTTGCCCTGGTAATCGGTGATCGTTAGGGCAGCCCCTGCCTCTACCAACATGGCGCATATGGTTCTTCTCATGTACCAAGCAGCTTTGTGGAGTGCAGTTTGTTGCTTCTCCACATCACGTGAGTCCAGCAAGTCCTTAGGCCCTACAAATCAAATAATAGTGCAAGGATAACAAAAATCTGACTTCTGGTAGAGTTAAAATAATTGCTTCATTGATTGATTTTATTCCATTTCATACATCAATTGTTTGCACAATAAAAACATGGTTGACAAAGTACCGGTTAGTTCAAAATTATGAAATGAAACAGGAACCTACTGGAAAGCATAGCTTGTTTTTGTAGGTTCCCAAGAATAAATATAATATGAACATTATTTTCATTAATCATTTTAAAGTGTCTTGATAATCACAGTAAAATATATATAATATGATAACATTTTCATGAATCTCTTAAAAGTATCTAAATAATCAAAATATTGTGCACATTACTATCCCAAGGAACGATGTTCATGCAGACAAAGTACCATTATTAACCTAACTTTGAGCCCAGGTGTCCTGTGGCACTGAAAGTATTCAAGAAATACAAGAAATACAAGTTTCGAACAGGTATATATTTACAACTACACCTGGGGAGTGTTTCACAAAGACTAAGATCGACTGTAAGTTGGACTTAACTAAGCAGGCCATTTATGCCCCTATTTGCTCTCACTATTTACTGGCATTGGTCTCTCAAGGGACATACAAATCATGGTCACAGAATTTACATTTTTTTTATAGTTCATTATTGAAGGAAAAAATATTATCTAAAGATCATAATTGAGAGACCAATAGGGAGGGCAACCAGTGGCATGAATGGCCTGCCATAGTTAAGTCCAACTTAAAGTTGATCTTAGTCTTTGTGAAACACTCTCCTGGGTGGACAATGACAAATGGCTTTAGAAGTCTGTGTTGAGTTCAATACATGTAATGAAGCTGTACAAATGTAATGGCTCAAAAGCGTTTCTTTGTTTTTACAAAATAATGCATTTGGCCCATCTGCACATCAAAATTTGGCTTCATCGTGAAGCAGATGAGTAAAACATCGTCAATCAGTATTACATGTAGCTCTCTATAGTTATGAAGTGATGGAGAGAAACTTTAAATGCCCCCATTAATGGACTATATTTTACACAAACATTGTATGTGCTACATAAATTAATTGTGGCAGTACACTATTGGTTTCACTAGTCGTTGACAGCTGTTAAAGAGTTGAACTGTTCAAGACTGCAAAAATTTGTCATACAGTTGGTAGGAAACATGTAGCTGAGTTATCTTAAATGATTCCTACCAAAGTTTTACAAAACTACTGACTTGTTTCCAACCAGGCGCAATAGCTCAGTTGGTAGAGCAGTGGTCTTGTAATCCGATGACCCGGGTTCAAAACCAAGTCGATGCGCTAGTGCCCTTTGGTAAGGATTATTTCTCATGTTCAGGTCCCTTGGAGTGGACCTAAAGCCGTTGGTCCTCTGGTTGCTTACTAACAAGCATTAATGCTTTCTTAGCAGTCAGGTAAAAAAAACACCACTAAACTAAACCAAGAACGTATTACTCACCATGCTCTATTAAGTATTGCACAATCTCTTTGTGGCCAAAGCGTGCTGCGTGATGCAAACTTGTCATTCCATGCTGATCCATTGTCTCTAGATTGGCACCCTTCCGATGGAGCTCTGCATATTTCATAGGGTCCCCTCGTTTTGATACGTCGATCAACACTGGAAAAAAAAGGTATAGCAAGTATTTTTCATTAATAAAGCCCAATGAGTGAGAGAATAAAAAACCTACAACAATGGTAATTAAATCTTGCACAAGAATTTAAGAGAATTTGACAAGGTCCCTTTATTTAGATACGTCAATCAACACTGGAAAAAAAGGGTTTAGTGAGTATTTTTCATTAATAAAGCCCATTGAGTGAGAGAATAAAAAAACCTCCAATATTAGGAATTAAATCTTGCACAAGAATTTAAGAGAGTTTAATCGACAATGTGTTTGAATTGGGACATGTAAAGTTACATAATTTTCTGTCAAAAAAGAAAAACATCAAGTTTGCATCTGTGGAAGATATTTTATGCACAATTTAGCAATACAACAAAACATTTCAAGTCATGATTGCACATTTGAATGTTCATTTATGACAAGAATACTGAATGCGGTGATGATGATGCTTAAAATGCATTTTAAGAGAATAATTATACTCTAATCAAACCATTATCAAATCCTTTGAAAATACACTTAAATATATGTAACAATGATAATTATATCCTTATCAAATACTTATTAAACCCTTATTATACCCTTATTAAACGGCTTACAAGTCTGGACACATTCATCCCTAATTAAATTCTATGTTTCAAATGTTTCATTCACAATTTTTCATTTAAGGTACATACCAATGTCTTAAAGAAGGATTAATTAGACCTTTAAACAAATTCTGAACCTCTGAGGGTTAAAGGGGGTGTAGTATGACAAGACTTTGTGTCTTCCCATGGCCTGACTTGGGGCCAATTGGGTATAATACGACTACGGATGACCCGACCGCAGTATTCACGTGCATGCAACAAACGGGCGCTGACCGCTAATCAAGTCCATTTGTTTACGTGCAGTTGTCCAAAAGAAGTCGTAGATGGCGTTAACCAGCATTTGCCATGCTACACCCCCTTTAATCTACACTTACTTTTATTGAGGGGATCTAAGTGCGCTGTGTCTGATACTCCGACGACGATGTCTCTCTTTGGTGGCTTCGGTGAATTTGACGTATGTGTGATGATGGCTTCACAACTACAAGAAGACAATCATATAACATCACATTACTTATCAATGGGTAACTGCACATTAAGCCGTTCACAACAAGATTTTGTAAAATCCCTATAGACTTTGCACAGGACCCAACAGGTTTCAGTAAGCAACGGGTTAAAATAAGCTTCGTTATTCATATAGCTATATGGCTCTGCAAGGCAATACACATGTAACGCTTTGGAATTCATGTGTTTGACTGAGCAGCCATTTTAAAAATATTGCTGACAAAATTTAAGACATTAATTTTTGCTACAGAGTATATATTCATCACAACTGTTTGTCAAAACAGTCTGCATGACGAAATTGTAAAATGAGGCAATGTGTCACCAGTATAGTATTACAGTGAAATTGCAATTTAATAAGTTTCATTTTTGCTTAAATGTCTATATCAAAATGAAAAATTCACTAGTAGTTAGGCGACTTAAAAAGCCAATCAAATGAAAGTTCCTGCAATGATATTTGCATTGTTGACAATATAATCAGTTGTTGTGAGTTAATGTCTTTAATGGCCCTCAACAGATACAATATTGACAATTTACTTCTTACAGCCATTTAGGTTAATGAGAATATAGTTATCTGCTAAAAGCTAGAAAGGCATTGACTCACAACTTTAGAATAGAATTAATGTCCATCTGGTAGACAACATCATCAGTTTTACTTGCTAAAGTTGTGTCTAAATAGCATCTCAGACAATAACAACAACAGACACACACACAAAGACGAATACAACAATACAAGCAAGGAGATGAAATATTAATCTGGCTATACATACATGTACATAAAGATAAATTAGAACGATAAACCATATTTGACATATTCCTTTCATGATTCTGCCCAGCACAAGCACCCGAAAAGTTAAAAATTGTTCACATGTAGCACATCAACTTAATACTAAATTCTTTTATTTTCCTAATTGGTTAATTTTGATCTAAGAGCCACGTATTCCTTCTAATCATAATATTCAATTAATTATTATACATGCATGTACATCTACAATATATATTTCAATTCTGAATTCAACTAATTCAAGAATGCATTGTCCATTATTTAACATTTATGGAATTTGTTTTGTTTCACATGCATTATAAATATTGTAAAACACAATGAATGAATTAAAAAGCATGCAGGGTAAATATCTGACTACATATTTTATGTACAAAAAACAATTATTGGATACTAATGAAAAAAGGAACAATCACAACGAGGAAAATACATCTCATGATTAAAGCTACACATTCTAAATTCTGCTAAGCTTCATGAACAAGATTAGTACATCAATCAGGTACCTTTGCGATGGGAGAGAGTGCGCACCGTCCTCGCTATCATAACCAGTAAACTCATTGTTACTGGCGCTAGCAAGGAGGCTTACATCAATCCCTTGTGTTATCTCCTCAATACTGTCACTTCATGGATGCAAGGAAGGTGAGAGAGAGAAGGAGGAGCAAGGAGTGGAGAAGATGAGTTATTGAAAGGATGGATAGATGGATGGAAATAGGACGGGAAATTGTGGGCCAGGTTTTTAATAGGTTGAATTATTTATGATTGAGGAAAATGGAGATATAGAAAGAAAAATGTGTGTTTGTGTGTGTGTGTGTGTGTGTGTGTGTGAGAGAGAGAGAGAGATATATATAAAGACCATATGAAGAAGAAAATAAAGAATGAGAAATCATAAGATTATAGTGGTCATTTAAAAGAAGTACAGAAATACAAAAGTTAGAAAATAAGAAAGGAGAAAAACAGAAAAAAAAAGAGAAGAATAATATATAAAAGAGGGTGTGTAATTGAGAAAAGCAAAACAGAGAGAAAGAATTGCATAAGGGAAAAGACAAAGTAATAAAAGAGTATTGAAAAGACACCAAGGACCATTCCAAAGAGGAGAAATGGGGAAAGATAGCTCAAACAAAATCATCAATTCCCAAGGAGAGAGAAAATCAAGAATAGTCATTGGAGGAAATGAAATTGCCCCATGCAAATGAGAGATGAGGGAAATAGGATGAAAAAGAGTTTAGGAAATAAAATGAAAGAAAAAGCAAACCAAATGATATTAGAATGAAAATAATATCCAGAACACATCAATGAGTTATTAGAAATGTTACATGGAGAAAACAATCCATGGAATTCATTAATATATATGTAAGAAACAAAGTCAAACAAAGTTAGATGGGTTAAAGGTAAAACATGAATTTTCTATCGTCAATTGAAAATGACCCGTAATCTTTGTTTTACCATAAAAATGTGAGGGATAATACTGCTGAGGGGCTTTAATTCTTACAGCACCAAATCTAAAGAAACCTAGGTAACCCCCCCCCCCCCCACTTACTGGTGATTTATATGGAACATGGGTGCAGCAATTAGCCACATGTGCCTCCAACTTTAAAAATATGTCTCTCTCTCTCTCTAAGTGCCACATCGATTGACCTATAAAGGCAATGCTGTTCCACAACCCTCGGCTCCTAGCCTTCTCTGTTAGCACCACTCCCAGGGTTTTAATTCCTCTCTCTTTTAACAATTTCTGTAACAACACTGTCCATCCAAAGTATCCTTCTGCTTCCCCTACTTCTCATTCCCACAATTTTCCCTGTTAAACCGAGATTCTCTAGACCTTCTTAACATGTAATGTGACCCATGCAATTCAACTGCCTAATCGATATCTCACATACCATTTTCCTTTGCACTCCAGCTTAAAAAACATGTATCAAATTTAAAAAGATGGGCAAGTTCAAGGAAAACAATGTTTCCTTAGTCTGAAAAGTTAATATTAGTTTCTGAAAGTCCTCTTAAATAAGGCAGAATCACATCGGCCCATCGCATACCTTCTGGACTGCATCAGTTGACCTGTGACAGGCACCTTGAGGTTCGTTCCGAGGATGGTCGGTGAGGGAGTCCTATTTCCTAGATCTTGGACCAGGAGGTCCGGCATGGACCCAGACTTGCTCTCCGGGGATAGACTCGAGGGCTTGGTCCTCTCTGGGTCTAGGACGTAGAGGTCGTCTGATGAGATGTCCGTGATGTAGTGGAGGTGCTCCTGAAGACGGTCTATCCTGAAGAAGCGATCAGCTGTCGTTGCTGGAATAATGATGATAATGACAACGATAGTAAGAATAACAATGAATATAGAAATAGTAGAAATGATTAAACAAAATATTAATAATAACATTATACAGTGAAACCTGATGGTCTTTTTGTACAGGTTCCTTTAGTATATTATGTTTCAATGAAACACCATTTTAAAGGGAAACAAAAAATGTGGTCTTTTTAGACAGGTGGTCACTTAAGCAGGTTTGACTGTAATACTATCAATAATGATGATGATGAGAATTTAAATTTCATTATCATCATTATCATCATCATCATCAACAGTTTTCAAAACACTACAGTCTATTGGGAAAAATGAGTATGGTAAAACCGGTCACTCAAAGATTTTTACTTTTTTGATGCACTTCATGATCATTTTGAAGCGCAACTTTTTTAGGGCTTCAATACTACACCATATCACAGACACTGATAACACGTAGGGCCGTGCGTCTCAGATTTAAGATTGTTGAACGATGCCTTTAATGAATGCAGCATGTTTTGAAACCAAACTTTTCTGTTCTACTTACAATCCAGGAAACACCATGTTGGTGAGAGACTCGATGCTGATCCATTGGCACTGGAGTCCTGTAGGATGTACACTTCTAGAAGTCTGTCGATGTGAGCTCGGATCTGTTGCAGGTTGCTGTCTGAGTCGACTACAATGATACCCAACGGCACAGCTGTAATGAGAAGTACGCATCAAGGTAAAATTTTCTGTTTCTGAAAGAAAACTGTAAACAGTCTTGTTCCAAACGCATGTAACTTTTAGTGGGTAGATATCTTGGGTAGTTGGGTGGGGGAGTAATTCTTCAGGGATAGCTGTCCGAGAATCACTAAAATGATTATAATGATATGATTGTTCAACCAGGGAAACCTCATCAATTTCAATGCTGTGCTTCCTTAGGGCCCCATTTGCACCTGGGTGGAGAGTGGCAAAAGTGGATTAATGACTGGGCAAAGGATGTTAGTGCATTCTAACCATCAACCCTATAATTGAGACTGAAGAGAATGAACATGATACCACGACACCTCGACCTCCATTATAAAAATCACATGCAGAGAGAAAGAAAATAAAGATATATACTTACAAGCTTTCTTGAGCTTCTCCTTGTCGTAGTTGAGTCTCTCATAGTCATGCATACTTATTCTACTGACTTGTATCCTCAGTCTATCATTCGATAGTGAAGCACTGCAATATATAAAAAGAAATTTAAAAAAATTCATAGCAATTTAGATTTCCGTTTTCAACATTCAACATTCATCATACATAAATCAACACTGTAGCAAAACTATCTTTTGGAACACGCATGTACAATACATAATGAAAATGAGATTGGTTTTAAATCAATTTTTCTGAGTAATTGCAATTGGGCAATTTCAAATGAGTTATTATACACAAGTAGACAAGCTGTGTAAGATTTGTTTTCACTGTTTATTCCAAATTTTATTCAAATTTTATACCAGATTTTATTCAAATTTTATACCAGATTGTGAGGGAGAACCCTTGCAAAGTGGTTCATCTATGAATTCAATTAGAAAGTTTAATTTTGAATTATTGTACAAATATATATATTCAGACTAATGCTATAACCATAATCTTAATAGGGTTATCATAATGACTAAATCATTAATATCCTAGTAAATGAAACCTACTCTGCATTAATTGGCACTGATCCACGTCTCTTTGGCTTAAGCAGCATGTTGGCTTGGTTACGCAGCATGATGTGGATAATAGAGGGCGGTAGACGGCATGGTTCGCCATCCACCTGGATGGGTATCGTTGTCGTAGTGATGACCTTGGCCTCTCGGCATTGGCAGATTCGCTCGCCGTGACCTCCAACGTATAATGCAGCCTGGGATTGAAAGAGAAAAATACCTTCATTATCAGGTGATCTGATCTTGAAAACAAGACAAATTATAATGATTATTTGGCCTCTCGATATTGGCAGAATAGCTTGTCGTGACCTCCAACGTATAACGCAGCCTGGGAATGAAAGAGAAAAACACATCATAATCAGGTGCTCCAATCTTGAAAAAAGAGATATAATTATTGAACTTGGTGAAGAAGATTATATGACACATGCTCTGCGGATATATGCTCCAAATACAATTTAGTTCTACACGTAGCTAAATTCTTCATTTCAACAATGGACCCAACACTACAAGGTATAACTAACCCTCACCCTAAATCTTATTTGTATCTGTGTCCCTAATAAAACCCAATCCTCCATCTGTGAAAAAATAGGAAATGAAGTGTATTACGCTTCATGTCATCATAAAACTACTGCAGTTTGACCACGTCATATCTGAATGCGGCCTTAGACCTTATTTGCTCTCAACCTCTTATATGTCATCAGACTGTGGGTCACAAGGTCCGCGGTTAAGTCCCACCGCGGCACTAATGTCCATTGGCAAGACATTGATCTACATTTGTCACTCTCCATCAAGGTGTTAAATGGGTACCCGGTAGGATGCGAAAGCTAATGTGCTTAGGTAAGCAAGTGTGCGCTTAAAAATGACGCCTGGCTGGAATGCTGCCCAGGGAGTTGAGAATGTGCATACATTGTGTGACTTACGATTTGTGATGGTGTGAATCCAATGATCTCTAAGAAGCCATCATCATGTCTCTGTTGTTCAAACTGAAGTGAGCTGGGATTTCCCCAGGGAGTGGTGCCCGCACCATATCTGATCAAACAAACATAAATGGAATTCAAATTATTGATAGAGTCATACCCCCTCAAAAATGGAAGTAAGATAATTGATAAGATCATTCATTTCACGTTACCTCTTTTCTTTTAGGAGTAAGTTTGTATCCATTGTATCAGCGCCATGTATAAATGTAAATTCGGAAGTCCAGAATATTTCCCCCCTATTTTGTGTTTCCTTTTGTAGTACCAAATTTGTTAATTGAATTACTAATTATTTGTAAGTATCATGTGAGGGGTCCATACTTGTACAGGCATTGCTTTTCAGTGGACCCCTCTGTTTCCAATATGTATTCCTAAATTGTTTTTAATATTTATAATTAGTTTGCAATGTTTTTTGGAAACACAAATAAATTTAATTGAATTGAAATGAATTGAATTGACTTTGCAAAAAGCAAAGTATCCCAGGTGCCCATTAGTGTCAAGCCCTGCCTGAACCCCTATAAAGCAACCAATTGGCAAAGACATACAATTGAACAACACCAGTTTTTATATGTTTTATTGCAAAAAGCAATGTTCGGCCATCATATGAAACTTAAAAATCATGAACCCGCTTTGGATTCCAAGTAGGGCATTCTTTCCTTAGTCCAAACCTATTACATTCAATATTTGTATTCAGAAGACTAAAACCATCCATGTTAATTCAGGTCTTTGGTCTAGATCTTTGAACAGGTCTAGCACAAGTTAGTGAAACAGGTCTTTGGTCTAGATCTTTTAAAAGGTATAGAACAAGTTAGTGAAACAGGTCTTCGGTCTAGATCTTTTAAAAGGTAGAGAACAAGTTAGTGAAACAGGTCTTCGGTCTAGATCTTTGAACAGGTCTAGCACAAGTTAATGAAACAGGTCTTGGAAAGGGTTCTAGAACAGGTCCTGGAAAGCGCCTGGAACAGGTCCTGGAAAAGGTCCTGGAACTGTTCTCCTACTAATTCTTGTCCAAATCCTGGACTAGAACATGAAACAGATCCAGGACATACTTGGGGATATTTAGGAATAGTAGACAGTGTAGCTTGAGTTCCTGGATCCTACTGGTGAAGTCCACTCCATCACATTCTAGAGTGATCTTCTTTGTTAAGTCTTTGGACGCCCTCTTGAGGAGGTCTGTTCCCCCGGCCCGGGCGTAGTACATCTTGTTGCGGAATCTGCTGTTGAACTTCTCTGGGTTGGCCTCTGTAATTTGGAAAGGAATTATTTACTTAAATTCACTCGGTAACATTGCCTTAGATTCTGAAATCATGCTGCAATCATAATTATAAAGCTTTAGGTCAGTCAGAAATCCCATGATTTTTACAAGCCGATCACCTGTCTGATTACGGTATCAAGATATTTATGATTAGAAATAGAAATTTCATTTTTTGTTTTTCTAATGGTTTTTATTACATTACAGTCTATTGGGGGAAACGAGTATGGTAAAACCGGTCACTCAAAGATTTGTCCTTTTTTTAGGCACTTCTTGATCATTTTGAAGCGCAATTTTTGTTGGGCTTCAATATTACACTATATCACAGACACTTTTAACACGTAGGGCCGTGCATCTCAGATTTAGCATTGTTAAACCATGCCTTTAAAAGAAGCAAAGTATAGTTTCTTGGCCCAAATATAACAATACCAAAGTATGCAAAATTCATGCCATTTTACCCACAAGTTGAAGCACCTCTTGTTATGGATACTTTAGACTTATATTCTATACATGGATATTTGAGTCTGAAAAAATGTAGCATAACTCTTTGTTTTCTTGAACCTACTCAAACCTAGGGTGGTATACTGCCTACAGATAAAATCTAACTTTGTTGGAGCTAGGAGTATTTTCTTCCTGAAACGGAAAAGGATACATGTAGTCTCTATCAGAATACAGCATTCAACAATGATAATATTTTTGTGTAAACCCGGTTGACGAAAAGACAGAGAAAATTGCTTGAATTTGTGGTATATTTAAACAATATCAAATTGATATTTTGCACCAAAACCCTTGAAACGCAATTTTGCCACTACCTTTAAGGGTTGAAATGATCTTATTCTGAAAGAAAAATTCTTATTTCACTATTACTGATCTCATCTTGTTCAGTATATTCTAGAGAGATAGTGTAGTATAATTATGTCTAAATTCAAACAATGTAATTTATTCACAAGAAAAGCAGGCGGTTTCATTTTGACAGTGCAAAAAGAAATGTTCACATGTTTGCACATTTATTCAATTAACACACAGTGCAACATTTTTCATGTGAAAGATAAGCATTTCAAGGCATGTGGATAAAAAGTGCTAAAATTAGAAATTTCTCACTATTAAAAAAACAACAACTTATCTTTGGATTGAATGCAATCCTCATAAAATAGAAAGATATTGTGTTTGCAGCATGTTTCGTTATATCAGAATCGGGCAGTTACCCGTATGTGCAGACAAGGGTGCTACCCAGTCTTTGGCCGCTCTAACCAAACCATTTCTTCTCAGGGGTGATAGTGAGCACTAAAAAATAAAAGTTTTTTTTTCCCTTCTCTCAACCACGCCCTCCTTGAGTAAAAAAGGAAGAGGTTTCAGGGGGAAAAATGGCATCTAACAACATTCCTCCCCTTTTGAGTAAGACAAATTGGGAAATAATAGGGAAAAATAGGGAAGAATAGAGAAAATAAGGGAAAAATCTGGAAAATTGGGATAAAATCAGGAAGAAGAAGAAAAAAAATTGGGACAAAAATCTTTTAAAATCGAGAAACAGATTTAACTCTGGTTTTTTCAGGCCTACCTCTTGATTCATGGAATTCTAATGCTGTTCTTGCATCAGCTCCTAAGCTGAAGTAATTGTTAAAAACATCCAACGGCTTGGTGTCGATGTCCCGCTCCTCTTTCGTAAGCGCCACATCTGGATTAGGTTCGTTGATGAGATTCCACCTAAAAGAAATGAAAGGACAATTTGGTTAGTGAGGTAATATCAAGGGATAATGTTGTTACTTTTAAAAACGCTGAAGCAAAATAACATTTATGTCAGATTATGGCATTTATAAACATGGGTGATTTAGGACACAGATGTGTTTTATTTCCCCAACAACTTAGTTTGGCAAAATGCTGTGACAAAACAAAATGAAATAAACATAGTGTAGCTTCCAATTTCAGTATCTTAAACACAGATTGAGGAGTACATGCAATAGTCATTTTTTAGAATGAATGTGAAGCTATATTGATTGCAATTTAATGTGTATTAAATTGCTATATTCAAATTGTATTAAAGGTAAAGACCAGTTTTGGAAACGGCAATCATGTGAAAGAATATGTTTCAACTATTACGTAATGATACAAATTTTGCTGAGAAACCGCCTACTAATTGATATATTTGGTAAAATATTATATCTATTTGGACCTGATAGATATCACGCACGTTTTGCGTAGTCCCATATACATCTTTCTGTGTACAGTGCTTGCAACTTTACCAAGACTGAGTCGAATTTCTTATCATTTTGATGATTCCAGAACCTTGCAGTACACACCAATACTTAGTTATATGCTAGATGATAAACCTTTTCTGATCGATTCCAAAACGTTTCTTTCACAATGCAATCGCATGACCATAACTGGTCTTTATCTCTAAGGGGATGATTTGTTGACTTGCCTGTCAAGCTGAACGACCGGTCCTTCTTCCACCTGCTGTAAGATCTTAGAGATGGGTTCATCGGTGTAACCCTAGAGGAGAAGCAGACAAACAAAAACAATAAGACAAACAAAAAACAATGAGACAAGAAAAACAATGAGACAAGAAGGGAAAAGGGCTGAAAGAGAAGAATAAATGGTTGGAGAAGAAAGAAGAAAGAATAAGAAGAAGAAGACAGAGAAGAAGAAGAAGAACAAGAAGACAAAGGAGACCAAGAAGAAGAAGACAAAAAGAGGAAGACAAAGAAAAAGAAGAAGAAGACGGAGAATACAAAAAGGAAGAATGAGAAGACGATTGAGAAGAAGAAAAAGAAGAAAAAGACAAAGACAAAAAAGAAGATGAGAAAGAAGAAGGAGAATAAAGAGAATAAGGAGAAGGAGAAAAAGGAGAAGAAGAAGAAGAAGAAGAAGAAGAAGAAGAAGAAGAAGAAGAAGAAGAAGAAGAAGAAGAGGAAGAAGACACAATCGTACTTACCCTTCCCCAATTGATAGTCCTGGCCAGATCATTTCCTGTACCAAGAGGTAGTACTGCTACTGGAGGCATTGGTTTGAATTTCAGCTTATCAATCTCTGACAGGATCCACCCGACAGTGCCGTCTCCTCCGCAAGCTAAGATCCT
The DNA here is from genome assembly GCA_035222895.1 of Strongylocentrotus droebachiensis. Lineage (NCBI taxonomy): Eukaryota > Metazoa > Echinodermata > Echinoidea > Camarodonta > Strongylocentrotidae > Strongylocentrotus > Strongylocentrotus droebachiensis. The sequence continues at coordinate 58,720 of JAVYIG010008314.1, forward strand.
CAGGTTGGGTACTTTCTTGAAGATCTCAAGACTGTAACAAACAAAAAAGGATAGTAGTATTAGTATTAGTAGTAGTAGTAGTAGTAGTAGTAGTAGTAGTAGTAGACTTTATTGGATAACTTGTTTAGCACAGGGTTACTCTGCCATAAGGTCCAGGATAGAAATGATTTAAATTTGTTTTTCTACCTTTATAACCTTGCTAAATAATATGTATATTTTTTGAGGAACAGACAAGAAGGAGTCTCTTTTGGACCAAAATACACTGTAATAGTAGTACAATTTTAAAAATAGGAACTACGTGTATGTGTACAGAGAAAGTGTAATATACATATGCATAAGAGACAAGAAATATTCACACTACAGAAAAATGAGGACCGAATTGTGATTCAAATCTCAAAACATTTGCACTCATTCACATATATAAAACATCTCACTTCCATTGATCTTTCTTAACCCGTTAACTACTGCATTTTCTCACTCTCATAATTATAGACTTAATACAGAAACCATCAGGCTCTAGTAGGCAGTGGATTACAAAACAAAGCACTTTCCCGTTTCTCCTTTTCTACAAAATGCACAGAAAACGATTCTGATTACGGTATATACAAAAAAGGGAATAACATTGTGATATGAATCGGGAGTCAGATTGGGTGTGAATTGAATCTTTAGGTTTGTCTTCATCAGCTCAAGATTGCAAAATAACCCGCTATTACTGATTTGGGAAAAAAGCCAGAAGTTACAAATCGCATCTTCAGCAGCTCGAGACTCAACCTCAAAATTAGACCTCAAGAATTAGCTCAAAATATTTTGCTCAGCGTTCCCGCATAGTGCAAGTCTTCGGGCTGGTGAAGAACCACCGTACAAATAGCGGGATATTTTGCAAACTAGCCGAAGATATCTTGGGATGATTATCTCGACCAAATATCCCGCTAATTGCGACTGAAGGCTGATGAAGGTGCAAATTAGCTGGATAATTTGCGATTGGGATAGTTAAAATAGCGGGTTATTTGGCAATCTCAAGCTGATGAGGACAGGCCTATGGACTTACCCTTCCCTGGGTCCACCTTGTGAGAGGTCAAAGACTTGTCTGGGGTTCATCAACCACTGGAACTTAGTCATCAACTTCCCTCCCTAGTATAGGAAAAATAAGAAAATAGGAAATGAAGCGTATTACACTTCGAGTCATCACAAAAACCGCTGCAGTTTTACCACATCATCTGTAAATGCGACCTTATTTGCTCTCAACCTCTAATAAATGGATGTGACTTACAATTTGTGAGAGAGAGGAGAGTGAGATTGAGATGAGAGAGAAAGTACGGTATAGAAGAAATAAGAGAGAGAGAGAGAGAGAGAGAGAGAGAGAGTGAGATTGAGATGAGAGAGAAAGTATGGGAGAGATGAAAGAGAGAGGAGAGTGAGAGAGATTGAGAGAAAGAGAGAGACAGAGACAGAAAGAGAAGGAGAAATACATGTACAGGTAGGCAGAGTGACAGAGACAGAAAGACAGAGAGAGAGACAGATAAACATTAAGACAGAAAAGGAAAGAGAGACAGATACAGTAAGAGGCCAGGAGAGAAAGAGATGGAGATAAAGGGAGAAACATACAAAAAGAAAAACATGTATTGAAATAAAGATCCATGCAACAAGAGAGTATGTGTGTTGGGAATATTTGTAAAAGCAAATAGACATTTAAAAATCAATGAACTATCAGTATGCATTTTATGACTGATTGCTCAAGTCTAATAGTTTTTGCATTCTTTTTATTTGTTATTTGTGCACGTATATGGAAGAATAACAAATTAGCAATGTCACACTTTGAGTATTATTTTTTTAGAATATATTCAAATAGAACTAAGGAAAATAACTATGAAGGACCAATTTCAAAGCCACATGCATTTGCAGTTTCATGTACACATACATGTGTGTGGTGCTTTTCAGTTCATTACGTGTAAAAGTCGGTATGATTACGTCGATACATTTGTGTTATCATTTAAACCTCAAACACCACACAGTTATTATTATGTTCTACATAAAAAATCTTTCCTACAAACTTCATGATATGGTATTGTTCCCACAATGCAATAACATGAGCAGTACCGGTACATGATTTTATCTTTACACTTTAATAGAGAATGAAACCCTTTCTTACCTGATTTCCACCACTCTTTGGATTGATAAAGACAAGGACAGGTTTCATTAATGGAGATGGAATGGGCTTTATGATGAACGGCCTCTGAATCTTGCCTTCTTCTTTCTTTGATATTGACTTTCTCTTGATCGACGGCTTCTTCTTTTTCCTCTGGGAACTCTTGAAGGACCCCTGCAAAGGCGAAAGAAAGATCGATTGATCGATTGATTGATTTTATTTCATTTCATATAAAAAATTGTTTGCACAATAAAGAACGTAGTTGACAAAGTAAGATCAAAATTATGAAATGAAACGGGAACCTACTGGAAAGCATAGCTTGTTTTTGTAGGTTCCCAAGAATAAATATAATATGAACATTATTTTCATAAATCATTAAACATGTGCATTAAAGCCCCACTGCACTATGTATAGCTAGCACTTGTGCTAACTTCTGGTACCCCCTTTAACAACAAAAGTGTACACATAATATTTTATTCCATTTGTATACGACATACTTTGTAAAACAATATTTATATTATTCATGTGTAATGTTATCGATCTTGTGTTATATTGTTATATTTTATGTAATCATGCTTGATACATTATGTTTTACTTGTTATTATTTTTGTTGTTAATAAACTCAAACTCAAACTCAAACTTGCGCCCTCTATATAGCAAACAATGCCTAAGCGGTGACCAATGGTCCCCCATGGTCCACTTTATCTTATGTCACTTGAAGGCTGATTGGATGAGATAACCACCTGTCAGTGACCTTGCAGGGAGGTCTAATCCCTCCTGGTCAAACTAGTGTAGATAGGCTTTAAGGCTACTCAAGAGAAACACAAACATCAGTCCTTGGTCTTTACACACAGGTTCTTCTTTACAAAGTTTTCATAAAGAGGTGATTGGTACTTCAGTCAAACCTGTCTATAAAGACTACTAAAGGGGCACAGAAAGAGCGGTCTTTATAGACAGGTGGTCGTTACAAACAGGTGGTGGCTAAAGCAAGTTTGACTTTACAAAATCAAAAAATAGCAATGATTACAGACATACTAAGGCTCTTTCGCTTGAACTCATCAGTAAATCGCAAGAATGAACAAAAAGTCAAAATAAGACAATATAAACAGAAGCTAAAGGAACAGAGGATGCACAAATATAACTGGGTGCGATTGGCTGACGGAAAATAAATGTAATGCAAGCCGATTTATATAAACGGCTGTTACTTTTTCTCTTATTGATTTTCTGAATGCATTCTCTGTTTAGGTTAGCGTATAATCCATGTAGAAGAGATGATTGGGAGGGAGGGAGGGAGGGAGGGGAGGAGGAGGGAGGGAGGGGAGGAGGAGGGAGGTAGGAGAGGAGGAGGGAGGGAGGGAGGGGAGGAGGAGGGAGGGGAGGAGGAGGGAAGAAGGGGTGAGGGAGTGTCAGATGGAGGAGGGAAGAAAGTGGAAGGAGGATTGGAAGCTACAGGGACAGGATATTTTTGTAATCTTACCTGTATCCTCTGTTTAGGTAAAGCATATGAAATGACGACAGATTAGGTTCTTCCATCCAGGAGAGAAGAGAGAGTAGAAGAGAAAGAGAGAGAGGAGGAGGTACGTAGAAAAGGAGGAGGATCGAGATAAGAGAGAAAGTGAGAAAAGAGGGTTCACAGAAGAGGAGCTTATCTGCCATCTTAACTGTATTCTCTTTTTTGGTAAGCGTCTAATCCATGTAGGAGGGATGATAATGGTCGCATGAATGCCCAGGTTACAAGGTCCCTCTTTTAGGATGGAGGGGGAGGGGGAGGAGGAGGAGGAGGAGGAGGAGGAGGAGGAGGAGGAGGAGGAGAAGGTAAGAGAGAGAGAGAGTCCAAAAAGAGGAGGAGGTATCTGCATTCTTACCTGTATACTCTGTTTTGGTAAGCGTATAATCCATGTAGGAGGGATAAAATGGTAACGCCCATGATACAAGGTCCCTCTTTTGGGAGGGAGGGGGAGGAGGAGGAAGGGGAGGATCGAGGTAAGAGAGAAAGTGAGAAAAGAGGGTTCACAGACGAGAAGAAGGTATCTGCATTCTTACCTGTATTCTCTGTTTGGGTAAGCGTATAATCCATGTAGGAGGGATGATAATTGTAGCATGAACGCCAAGGGTACAAGGTTCCTCTATCTGCTGCATCATGAAGCATGAAACCTTGTTGTGATACTATGGAAGAGGCAAAGAGAAAATAAGAAATAAATTGAAAATAAACTGACTCTTCATCTTCCAATCATACAGCCAACCTGCAGTGTACATGTATATACTGTGAAAATGTAATATTATTCTGGGGCAGATGAAAAAGTACAAATCATTTGATCCTACTGCAAGCCTGTGTATGACGTAACGTGTAAAGGCACAAATCCTCATCACAGTAACAATAAAACAAAATTGGAAAAATGCATAATTTTTAGTAATTTTATGATTATTCAAAATAAAAGAGGGTATCAAAATCAATTACCCTCCTTTACATCTGTCAAAGGTTACTCTTGCTCATTAAAAGGCTCGAAACAAGCCAAGCAAATCTTTAAATCCTTAATATTTGACAATCCCTAATAACTTCTCACTCAGGAACACTAAACAGTGAACAATCCATGTAAATCTTTAACTTGGCAACACTAACATGATGATAATCCTGACATGTCTACCAACACTTAAAAATAGACTATCACTACAAATCTTTGACTCAGCAACACCTGAAGGCCCTACACAAAACTCACCGCTACTTTACACCATGAGCAGCTGATGGCGATGATATCCTTCTGTTGGAATAGTTTCTGCTGGAAACTTTTACCACACTGTTTGCACTTCCCCTCCTGCCTACTCCTATGCACCCAATGGTGCCGCACCACCTGGTTCTCACGATAGTTCCTGATCCCTGCATCCCGAAACGTCGGCTTGCACTTAAAGTTTATCTGTGTCAGGTTGAAAGGAGGTGTTACAGGAAGTTGTTGATTTGGGTTTTACAAGTCCATCTTCTTCTGAATATACGTAGTAAATACGTTTATTTATATTCTTCACTTTAGTATATCAAAATTTTCCTTCACTTTGTCATTTATTGCTATGTCAGTACTCTGCTTCTATGATTGTGTTAAAATATTCATGTTTGTATTATGGTCTATATCCTCTTCACCCTCTCTCTCTCTCTCACTCTCTCTCTCCCTCTACCCCCTACATTTCTCTCTCCCTCTCTTTCTCTACCCCCTCCATTTCTCGTTCTCTCCCTACCCTCCCCCATTCCTTTCTTTCTCTCTCTCACTCTGTCTATCATTCTCTCTATGTTTCTGTGTCTCACTCCCTATGTCTTGCTATGAGTTCAGGTAATTATCTCTCCATCTCTCACCCTTTCACTCCCCTTCTTTCTGTCTTTCTTTCTCTCTATTTGCTATTTGAGAAAGGACCTTCTCTTTCAGATATTGTATCTAATGAATGTTCTTGAGCATGAGTTCAAAACAGTATAACACACTCTGCATACAAGTATGTCATTCCTCATAAAGGGGGAGGGACGCTATTGTATGAAGGGGGAAATAAAGTCCTACACACACTATACAGCCTGACTATAATCCAATATTGGAAAAATATCCATTAACATTTAAAGTGGACATTCAAACTTCTATAATCGTCATGATCAAGGATCTGAAGAGTCATATGATTAATAAAATGTTAGTTTCAATGGATTTCAAGCTTATTGGAGGAGGAAATGTTACATCAGCTAATAATTGTATTGACGTCAGAACAGCAGAGTGATAGTCTACCATTTGAAGGTGATCTGCTTTTTATTGTGACTAGGAGTCTTAAATGCACTAAAATTTTGTTTTTTTGTATATTCTTATTATTCTTTAGAACTGAAATGAGGTGTTTGTTTAGTTTTCCAGATCTGATATAAATATCACTTCTTCGTAAAATTGGATCGGAGGAGAAATGTATAGTATGCAGTGGGCTTAAAGAGAAGGTCGAGTTCTGGGAAGAGGAGAAATATAATTTGTAAGCGTTATTATCATTGTATTATGCAAGTGTGGAAGAACATCAGATAAAAAATGTTCCCTGGAAAGCATATGGCTCTTCAAATGCCTTATTATTCTATATGTGGCACGTAACATCATAAAAATCGGAACCGATTTTTACGCCAGATGTTTGTGTAGTCCCATATACATCTTTCTGTGTACAGTGCTTGTAAGTTTACCAAGACTGGGCCGAATTTCTTATCATTTTGATGATTCTAGACCCTTTCAGTACACACCAGTACTGATATGCTAGATGATCAACCTTTTCTGATCGATTCCACAACGTTTCTTTCACAATGCAATCACATGACCAGAACTCAACTTCATCTTTGAAAAAACTAAAACACTTACCCTTTCCAGCTGCTGCATACATGCTGTGTGAACTACAATCTTACACGATGAACATTTTCTTCTTGGCCCCGTTTTCTGCAGAAAGAAATCAAGTAAAATGATACACAATCCAACGATCATTCCTAAAACGTTGAGAAAGACTCCTTTCCGTTATTTTCAGCTGTGAAAGAAATAATGCTATGGGATAAATAACTCATCAACCACAGTTAAAATCAAAGCAATATTAATTAACTTTGGTTCAAGATAAACGAGTAGTAAAATACAGTAAAAACACCAAGTGGTAGACAGCAACCAAGTACAGGTGCACATCGTCTGCTCGATTTTGTTCAAATAAATCTTTAGGTAAAGATTCAAGTCATTCAGATTTATCAGATTTACACCCTTAATCATTCCAATCAGTGTACAATGTAGCACTGTAAACTACCTTTATTTATTTTAAAAATAAGACAGCAAATTGTTAATGATTTACATGTTAACTAATGGCAAATGAAAGAAAAAAGTGGACACAGCGAAGGCCAAATGCTTACTAGTTAATCACATTACTTGTGATACACTATATAGATTTATGATTTTTTTTTATATGCTATTTCCTGTATACTAAGTGAATGGGCCTTTAATATTCTTTTTAAATCTGCCTTGGGCAAGTAGATATACATGTATCCATGTACTATCATGAAACCTGTACACTGTATATATTGCCCTTTAAATGGAGAGCAGAAAAGCGGTCTTTATGAGCAGGTGGTCTTTATAGGCAGGTGGTCTTTATAGGCAGGTGGTCTTTCTATACAGGTGGTTGCTAGAGCAATTATTGCTGTATTTGTACTATTGAAAAGGATGACTGCCTTATCTTGCCCCATGTATTGACTTTCCTGTTTCTTAATTTGGACATCTACTCAAGATATGAACATACTTTAAAGACACTATTATGGTCTCAGGGTGTTTTCTTAGTATCATATGCATACATGGGCAGCTGATGTAATAGACCAATTCAGGGTTAGCACATGTCCCAAATGACCCCAAATATCCACAGATCTTCAAAACATGAAGAAGTCCCACTTTGTACATTTTGAGAAAAAAATCACTACAACAGCAATGGAGGTGCTTCATAAATAGCCTATATTTCCCATTTTCAAAGAATACTTCCACCTGTGTATCATGGAGTGCACTGCTTGTCAGGGTTGTTTGATTTAAATCATGTCGATTTAAATCATGATTTAAATCGCGATTTAAATCACTTGATTTTTTTCAAAAAAATCACTGATTTAAATCAACTTTTATGAAAAAAATTAGTTTTCTCTATTTTCTCTTCTTCTTAACAGATACTTTCAATGTAATCATTTTCATTTCTGTTCCACATGCTTTAGAGATACTTTAAAAGAATGATACACCCTCATGGAGTCTGATTTAACACCACTGTTTTATTTTCAAATTGTAAAAACAAGCAAAATGATAAATAACTCTCTGTATGTACACCAAACTGTTAAATCTTCAATAAAATAATATATAAAATCTACAAAGGTGCTCAAAGTCCACAACTTGGATACTTTTACAAAACAGCTGAACTACTTGTATGTACCTCCTTCTTGTTACTATTAATACCCATTCTTTCAATTACTTAAGTTGAAGGCATATGTGTACATTTGATAAGAATTACATGTATATTTGCATGCTTGTGTATTTTCTTATCAATACCCATACATTCAATTACACAATTTCAAAGTACACATGTATACTTAATAAGTAAGAATTTAAAAATGGGAAAGTTGCTGGGCAAGTGTTACTGTATGCAGCAATACAACTGCTGTGCTTGCTTGTTCATGTAATAGTTTGAAAAAACAGCACATCAATGATGTGGTGGACAGTGGTGCTTATCCTGCATCTTGCAACAAAATTTATTGAAGTTTTATTTGGAACTGAGGTTACACTGTAATGAAAACATAAAATGTGTATTTTGTTACAAGCATATCGGGAAGTGCCTATTGCAAATCTGGTTAAATATTACATTCAAATTAGATGTTAACGTACAGACTGATATAAACATTTCAAGAGTTTAAATGTATACATAATACATAACATTACTTGGGCTTCCATAAAATGTCCCTCTCTATAATGCAAATAAATAAAAAAAAAAAAAAAAAAAAATTACCTGTATATAAGTGGATTATTGTGTCAAATAGTACAATACACAATGTTCAAAAGACTACTTGACCACTATTATTGGTGTAAAACAGTTTAAATATAGTCTAAAACTTGTTAAGTGTGACCATTATTTTTCGTTGGAAAAAAAATCAAAAAAATCTGATTTAAATCATAAAAATCTGATTTAAATCAAAAAAATCAACAACCCTGCTGCTTGTGCATAAATGGATAATGATAACATAACTTTCATGAGCACGTAGCCAGTATTTTGTCTCTGTGTATTTCACAATTTGGTCTGCAATGACCTCTATCTGCTCATGCTCAAACTGCAACTATGAACTGGCTAATTTGCCCAAATATCAACTTTGACATTTCTAATATTTATCCACCATAGATATGAATATAATGTGTAGATACTACATTGTTGCTCTTAAAGGTAGAATACATTGCCATTTATCTTTTTTCATGAAGTGATTGTGAGAAAATGAATCACTCTTGAATAGATGAAGTTTATATCTTCTCAGAACTTTAATTATCAATGTCAAGAGTCATAGAGATTGGTCTACATGGTTCTGAGAAGATAAAAACTTATCTATCAAGATTAATTTAAGTAATAATCTCCAAGTTTGGAAGCGCTTAGTGATTCTAATAAGCGCTATATAAAAACTGAGTATTATTATTATTATTATTGTCATAATCCATAAATAGAGGTAAGAAGAAGAATTTTGTTGTTGTTATGAATCTTCTTTTTACCCCTTGCTGCAAGGAGCACATCATCATCCCCATGTGCAAACTTATCTTTTAGTCATACATTTGAACTTTTGATGTAACATTTCCATATATACTGACTTATTAACACGGCACTCAAAAGTATATAGTAACAGAATCATTAGGGACTTTTAGATTCTGCACGACAAGAACGCGGACTGCCCTTTAAGGGCAATGTGACGTCACTGCCAGTGCCTTAAAAGGACGTCACATTGCCTTAAAAAGGCAGTCCACGTTTTCGTTGTGCAGAATCTAAAAGTCCGTTATCAGATACGTCAGCTACAGCAAGCCTTCAGAAAATTTGGCATGATGCCAAGAGAGCAGAAATACAAATGCAAGCATTGATCAATCATTTTTTGTAATACCAATCATGTGATTCAAGATAAAAACAGAAAAAAGAACTGTGTAAATGAAATAAAATAAACCTCTTTTTTAAGCATGCATTCCAGTGTCTTGTTAAGTGCTAAGAAGTGTGTAGGGAAGAACGGGAGATGGAAATCATAGGATGGGTGGAGGGATGGAGGGGATGGAGGGGATGGAGGTATGGATTGAATGAACTTAAAGATAAACTTGAGTTCTGGTAAATATAGAAAATAAATTCCCACAGAGTCCAACAGAACTTACACTGAATGTTAAAGATTACTAATAAATGACATTTGCCAAACATTTTTGTTAGATCTGTTTTGAAAGATCTAAGGAATTCTGAGTTAGTAGGCCCGACACCGTATGCTTAAACACAGGTCACTATGTGCAAATTGGAGTTGTGGTTTTCATCAAAAAGATTATGCCAAGTAAGTTTCTGTGTGTTTGTTTTATTTCACTGGTTCAAACTACCAATCTACTGCAGGATAGACAATCCAAAATAAATTATAGTAATTTTCTCTCAAAATACGATCCCCATACCAGAGCTCAAGATTAGCTTTATAAATTTAAGACATGCAATGAAGAGACAAGCAAGCACTGCAGGTCGCACTAGAATAGTTACATAGGAGGGGTGTGGGTAGAGGGGGGGGGGGGGGAGGGGTTAGACTAAACATGCAAACTGATTTACTACCTCTCCCACCCGCTCAGGAAAAGGTAAGGCTCTCAGACTTTCCCATTTGTGGATATGGCCAAAACGTTAACTTGTCGACAGAAGTCAGTACTAACTTAAAAATGAAAACACTTCTTACCGATTATATGTAAAGAAATAGCAAATACATTACTCTTAATAAATTTAATCCGAAGTGCTTGTGTCATGAAATAATGAGAACAAGAGACCATTGAACTTTATCCTATCCCATCAAATAAAATAGACTGCCTAGTTTTTTATTATTAATTTATCATGGTAGCTCAAATGTTTCTAGAGTTATCCCCAATTTTATGATTTTGTCAAGTCAACATTTTCTGTGGGATTGCCCATAAAGAATTATATGTGAATGCATAAAGATTGCATTTGAAATGCATATGGAATGCATAAGGAAAACTTGAGGAATGCAAGGTGAATGCATAAGCAATCTACAAGGAATGTATAAGAATTGCATAAGGAATTCACAGGGATTGCATATAAAGCAATGCAGGAGTGATACATTAGAAAGAAAAGCTACAGGAAATGCATACAGAATGATTACAGAATGTATAAGGAATGTATAAGGAATGTGTAAGGAATGTATAAGGAAATAAACAGGGATGCAGGGAAACAGGCAGGAATTTTCTGCAGGTGGATGTGATATAGATGTTTATAAAAAGACTGACTGGGATGTTTGGAATACCATAGGAACGTAAATGGCTCTCTATATAGCAAAGCAATGGAGGCATGTGTGTGGGTGACTATGTGTAATATGTGCAAAGGATTTACCGTAGCAGATTACAAGCGTCATCTTCTTCAACTACCCCCTCCCCATCTTTAATGTCCTCCTTCTCCTCCCAGCCCCAGCCTCCCCTCTCACCCCCTAACTCTCTCTCTCTCTTTATCCCTCCCTCAGAATGTCCCTCTTTTTTTAAAACAAATATATGTTATCCCCACCCCTCTCACAATAACAATCTCTTGAGGAGTGATCACTACTCCTGTTTCGTTTTCCTCAAATAATTATTTAAATTTTTCTCTTCCTTATCAAGATATCAATTTTTCCTTTCCTTCTTTCTGCCTTGCATTAGAGTTTTAAATGACTTGCACTGTTCCAAAATAATTACATAATTGTATTATAAAATTCTTTTACTTTTTGTTCATTCAATTTTCTCATCATTTTGTCTGATGAGATTTTAAATCTTTCTATACATTTTTTTGTAATGAATAGAATGGGCAAAAAAAAAATCCCTATTAGGCCTACTTGTCTGAACTTAGGCATAGCAATTATGACACAACATTCTTTAGGAAGCAAAATAACTAATGTCTACCCATTATACCCTTCTGATGTTATCCTTATAATTTATATACCACTGTAACAAATATGACACTGAGGAAACATTGTATCAAGCATAGAATGAAGTGCCCCTAAAGTCATCAATTTTGGCTACATCATTGTTTTTTATACTGCAAAAATGACTTTACTCTACAAAAGTAACAACAAATTAGAATTAAGACTGCATACAGGTGTATTTCTTTGTTTTTAGCTATTTTTATAGCACATTATACATTAAAGTTCATGTACAAATTTGGTAGAAAAAGGTAAATTGAAAGAAACACGTTAATTTTCCTCTCATGTTGGTCTCTTTGTATAAAAAATACAAGTATGAGATCATTTTGTATTCTATACATTGTTTTGTATGGGTGTAGAGCAGATTGCCATTGTTTTATTAGTTATTCATTAGTTTCTACCTCTCATTTGTTTAATATTTCACTTGAAGTGAAAACACTTGACAGCAGCATAGTTATTACTCGTATCTTTCTATTTATCATGTTAAATCAAAGATATCCACCATTTTTGTTGTTGAGGGCTTGACCAAAAACTGTACATGAACTTTTATGTTAAATTGGTACTCTACTTCTTGTGTACACATACATTTTATTTTTAGGAGGTAGCAATGGTTTTGACAGTACACTAATAATACAGTGAAACTAAAGGGTTAGTGCAAAATTATTACTATGGTTTAATAAGTGGTTGGACTGGCCTAGGGAAAATGGGGGTTGGAGAATGAAAGGGTGGGGGTGGATGGTTAAAGGGGGGATGGGGCAGTTATGGGATGGTGGTTAGGAGGGGTTAAAGGATGGGAGAGGGGGTTAGGAGGGGAGGGGAGGGGTGGGGTGGGAGCACTGGAACAGCATACTTACCCAATATTGACTTACCAGGCAATCCTGTTCCCCGACGTAACAGAAATCACCCGAGGCATTCGTCTCACCCCATACATGATCTCCACTGATAGCATTCTCCTGGTGAGTTCAAGTAAACAATAATGATGATTATGATACAATACTACTTCTAGTCTGACGATTATTAATTTCACTCCTACCCTGGGCCTATGACTACTACTGCTGCTGCTGCTATTGCTATACAAATAATACACAGCAGTGACGGCATTAGTAAGAATTACCCACACAAGGTACCTTTGCAACAGTCTGTTTTTAAGGTACCAAGTGTGTGTAATTTGATAAAAGCCCGAACAAAATAATGTGTATTATTTGAATTATAAGATTATGTTTTATTTGTTTTATGAAATTATATTTTATATCATGATTTGGATAATGACCAGTCATTACCATTGGATAATGACCGGTCATTATCCAAATTATGCGTTAGGCAAAACAAATGCCTGGTCATGTGTACCTTTCGACCAATCATTCAATTAGGATCTACATCATCATCTTATAAAAATACGCAATACTACTACTTCAGTTGCCACTACTACTACTACTGCTACCAACACTCCTTTTACCACTAAAACTCCTACATGTACTACTACCACTAAAAAAACTACTACTACTACTACTAATTTTTTTACTACTACTACTACTACTACTACTGTGACTACTACTACTACTACTTGTATTACTACTACTACTTCTACTTCTACTACTTTTACTATTACTACTACTTCGACTTCTTCTACTTTTACTACTACTACTACTACCACTTCTAATACTACAACTACTACAATTATTATTACTACTACTACCACCACCACCACCACTATACTACTACTGCTTACACTACCACCACTACTACTACTACTACTACTACTACTACTAGTTACTTCTACTATTACTACTAATACTACTACTACTACTACTACTACCACCACCACCACCACCACCACCACCACCACCACCACCACCACCACTACATTCACTACTACCACTATTACCACTACCACTACTACTACTGCTACTACTAATACTCTTTGTACTACTACTTCTACTTCTATTATTACATCTACTACTACTACTACTACTACAACTACTACTACTACTACTACTACTACTACTACCATTACCATTACCCTTACCACTACCACTACCCCTACCCCTACCACTACTACTACTACTACTACTACTAGTACATAATGATAAGTTCAAATACTCACACTCCAGTCCACAGTAGTCCTGATTTCCTTCTCCGCCATAGAATGTGCCGGAAGGTGATGGGTGGGGAATCCATGGATTTGGTTAGCGTAGGCATTAGATTTAGATATTGCTTTCCTGCAGATTACAAAGAAAAAAAAATGGAAAAGGAAAAAATTACTTGAAAATGTGTTCTGTATACTCATAAGTATCAATTAATTAATTTTATAAGCTTGCATCATACAGTATGCTTATAGAACTTTCCAAAAGGCAGAGGTTTTTTCAAAACATTTCTGAAAAGCATTTGTATTGCACGGAGGTTTAAAATTTTCATCAAAATAAGAATCTTTCACTTAATGTCTTCTACCACTTTGATTACAATCTATATTAGCAATCTGTAAATATTCAGATCGACCAAATTACACTTTTTGATATATTGATATACATGTATCACCATTGGTCTTGCATCCCAGACCCAACTACATTTTGGTACGATACCTGACCGTAAAATTAAGTCAAACGGTGTGCAGATAACAACATATCATAACATTGATTATGTAATCAACCATTCACAGAATCTGATGACAAGTTGCTTCCAAAAAAGCAAAACAACCAGAGAAGTAAAAGGGCGAAAGTTTGAATGAAAATAAATATATAAATAAAATGTATGTTTTCATAAATGTGATATCACTATACAAATGGAATCATACTGTATACATGACAATATCACATTGAACCTTTATAACTGTATTATTGTTATTGTTACAGCTTTTAGTTTGTCATTTCTATCTTAATCTCATAACAATTACAAAATCATGAAGTCAGAATCAGGGGGTACTAACTCTCATCAGTTAACATAAGATGAATGCCTTTCAGACTCCGAATCTAAAAAGAAGATCATTAGGTTACAATTAAGGTACCTTCTTGCCCTAAAATATTACTCATCTCATTATCAAAGTAGGCAAAAGTACAGTGCTCTCAATGTACTAATAATGTACTTTGTAATGCACTTTTACAAATAGCTAAAACACCACAAAACATTTTACATGATGCATTTGGTCTGCGTTCCATGTTGTCTGTGTGGAAGAAAGTGACAATAAAAATGAAAACAAATAATGATCATTAGAAAGCCTGAAGCAAACATCCCCAGACCAACTAAAAATGGCAAAGGAAAATAGTTTTATCATACAAATGTACACTTAGATCATTGAACCCAAAACCTACTTAAAACTGTCTGGCCTGTTGGGAAAACTTCTCAGAGCCGTATCCATTTCGGAATCACTGTCCGCTTCTCGGTGTCGTACCATTGCCGCGAACTGCCCAATCCCGGAGCTCTGAAGCGCCGCGGCCCCCATCGATTGGGACCGGGGTTTTAATTTATACTTGGTGAACATGCCATGCCTCGTGGCCTTCAGGGCATGGCTTTCGTAGATGTCCGATTCCGTTGTCGATATGTCGCTACGGCTCGTCTGCATCTTGAAGATGCTGTGACGATGAGCCTTCGTTCCACCCAGGGCTTCCATTCTGGTAATCTTTGGCGATCCTCGCGGGACGATACAATCAAAAGTCTGCATTATTCGGGATGACGTGTTTTTTCACTGATCCACTTCAAAATCTGTTTCAAACAACGACTTCAATTACGTTCATGAACGTATATTGTACCAGTGGCGATTAGCAACATGTTGTAACCTCTAGTGGAGTATAAGTACTTCTAAAACAGTGATCAGTTTCTGGTGATGTATGAATTTAATCATGTAAATCGCATATTATTGTACAGTAGTGTATTGCATGATATATTTCACACACGTTAGTTGATCATTTGAACAAACGATGTAGACGGAGCTGAAGTCCAACATGGAGTAAAAATCAAATTATTAAAATCTGTTTTATTCATCTGAAACAACACAAGAAGTTCTTGATGACTTGGTTTTTTGAAAAGTGGCCATTGCACAGTCTCACCTCCTTACATGCATGTAAGATACGTTGGGTAACACGCAGACAGTTAACAATCGTAGATGAACCCAAACTTCAATGGAATGATAATGTTAGCTTCAAAAAGTCACACAGTTCAAAGTTGTTACTGAGTTATCTTGAAATTCTTGATCATGTTACATATTCCACTCTGTAAAGGGAACAAAATTTCTCATGAATTCCGGGAAGAAAATCACATCCTCTTACATCAATTTGAATCACAAAATTTAATTTCTTTACAATAATTTACACAAGGAAGATTTTGGAAAAGAAGATAGCTCAATATCAAGTCATTTTCCTATTCTAATTCTATCTTCTTCTTTTTTGCACAAAAGTTTTTTTACTTTATGTTATCAGATCTTTTAAATTTTTCTGTCTTTCATCCCGTTTGAAAAATCCTCAAATGCATGTAATTTGTATGCAAAATTTAAGATCCTAGTAGTTTAAGTTCATTCTATGCATATGAATGGTGAAGAAATATTCATCATTTTTGTGATTCAAATTGAAAAGTAACACAATCACACACCCACACACCAGACACACCCATGCCTGCAAACATACACATGGGATCATTGACAAAATAAACATATAAATGTACACATGCTTTGAGTATTGTTATCTCCATTTCATAACCAAGTAGACCTGTATCATATCTGAATGTTTACATTGTAACTTACCAAACCGATACCATAGTAAACATAGTAAACAGCTTTTTAATTTTGCTACAGTAAACATGAATTTCCCATTATTTGTTTACATGTACATATACCGTACATTCGTAGAACTCACCATTTTTTCCTTTTCATGCACCCTGCATTGTGAGAATTGAAATAGTTAACACAATGATTTCATTCCGAGGTGAAAATCGCAGTGGTTCATATTGAAAAAGACTTACAATGTATGCAGGCATCCTACAAAAAATATACATTCTAAATATTTTGAGCACATTTTGAATTAGTATCCCTTTTAGGTCAATGATTGTTTGAAGGCAAAATTGATCAAGTATTTTCCTGCAAATTGGCAACAATACATTTTTCGTTTAAAGTTTGTTGTCCTAATAAAATGCAATGTCTCTAAAAACAATATACACCTATACAAATTTTCTTCAAAAGTTGGAAACAATGCCAATTTCAAAAAGAAAAAAAAGACGATTTTTTAACCTCTTAATGGGTAGCCAATTTAAGGATTTTCATGCTTATTTTATTTTCTTAAACTCCAGGGGGGTGTTTCACAAAGATCCTAAGTAGAACTTAACACTAAGTTGGACTTAAAAATTATGGACAGCCATTGGAGCCTTAAAATGAAATATATTCAAAAGCAGAAATTCAAGTATTTTAGACTCTTTATAAATTCCACATCAAGAACATAGAATCTCCCATGATAATAGAAAATATGAATGATTTGAATCAACATTTTATGTCTTTTAAAGTAACTTTTACAAAATGTTTTCAAGGATGCTAATGGCTTTCCATATTTTTTAAGTCCAACTTAGAGTTAAGTTCTACTTAGGATCTTTGTGAAACACCTCCCTGGTATCAAATGCAATGTAGGCATGTATGCAACTAAAATGTTTGTATCTCTGAAGCAGCTGATACAGTGCGTACGTCTGAGAGCCAGTATATACATTTTTGTGGTATTTTCAAATCTACTATAGATCTTTCAAAAAATTAGAAATAAAGTTGTCAGTAGATGCCGAATGGTATACATGTACACAACACGATATGTGTAAGAATAAAATAGGCCTGCGGCAGTTGATGTTAAAAAGACAAGTTTGGTGGTATTTTCAAATCTACTATAGATCTTCACAAAACAGAAAAAATAAAGGTGTCAGTAGAAACAGAATAGTATACATGTACACAACACGATATGTGTAAGGATAAAAATAGACCCAGTAGATGCAGAATAGTATACATGTACACAACACGATATGTGTAAGGATAAAAATAGACCCAGGAGATGCAGAATAGTATACATGTACACAACACCATATGTGTAAGAATAAAATAGATCAGCGGCGGTTGATGTTAAAAAGACAAGTTTGGTGGTATTTTCAAATCTACGATAGATCTTAAGAAAATAGAGAAGAAAATAAAGGTGTCAGTACCAGTAGATGCAGAATAGTATACATGTACACAACACGATATGTGTAAGAATTTTAAAAAGACCTGTGGCGGTTGATGTTAAAAAGACAAGTTTGGTGGTATTTTAAAATCTACCATAGATCTTTAAAAAGTAGAGAAGTAATATAGTTGTCAGTAGATGCAGAATAGGATACATGTACACAACACGATGGGTGTGTGAATAAAATAGACCTGCGGCAGTTGATGTTAAAAAGACAAGTTCGGTGGTATTTTCAAATCTACTATAGATCTTAAAAAAACAGAAAAAATAAAGTTGTCAGGAGATGCAGAATAGTATACATGTACACAACACGATATGTGTAAGAATAAAATAGACCTGTGGCGGTTGAGGTTAGAAAGACAAGTGAAGAGGAAATACCAGTACTGAAACCCCCATAGGAGATCTATACAAAATATAAACATTTAAGACTTCAAGCCTGTGTCAAGTAATACATGTACATGTATATGAAAATGGATACCATTAGTGTACAGGAATACATATGATGCACCAATAGGCATATGCATGTACATGTATACACAAGTATGTATTAAACTCAAATTCAATAAAGGTTGCCGTGATAAAAATAGGCAATACATGCCTTATATCATATGGGCAAAAAATGCTCAAGTAAGAAATTAATGCAAAGGGTTTCTACATGTACATGTATAAGCCTATATATTCTCAAATTGTTAATGAATGAGATGATTGTGCAATGCATTATTGCCAATTGAATGAACCTGTATTGTCTGAATGTTCAAAATTCAACTCCATCATCATAGAGGTTGTATAGAAAATATATGTACATAAGGCATCTGAAATGATTTAGGTAAATTCATAAAGAAAATCATAATCCATTACCTTATTATATGTACATTTTCACCACTAATCATATGGCAATCCATTAAATTGAGCACCTAAAGGTCACTGCATCTCAAATCCTTTCATATTCATGTTCCATCGGTTAAATAAGCTAGATCTTAAAATCAGATTTGAGTCCTTTATGTAGGCAAGCAATGGAGCAACAAT
Source organism: Strongylocentrotus droebachiensis (assembly GCA_035222895.1). Lineage (NCBI taxonomy): Eukaryota > Metazoa > Echinodermata > Echinoidea > Camarodonta > Strongylocentrotidae > Strongylocentrotus > Strongylocentrotus droebachiensis. Next base: position 77,720 of record JAVYIG010008314.1, read on the forward strand.
CGGCAAGACAAAGAAAATCTGGTTTAAGAGTTGAAATCACAAAGCATCGATCTGATGAGTTCCACATGTGATTCTTAAGATTCATAAACACATGTCCGTCCATAGTGTATAATGTGTACTGCTAGTTGCATGTACGAAGCATGCTTTTGCGTGTGTGTGTGTGTGTGTGTGTGCACGTACAAAGGGTTGCCCAATCTCATTACACGCACCCATGTACACACAAACATGCATTGATTACATGTGCAGCTAGCCTATATAGTCGCACAGTAAATGCTGATCGTACTCCTGAAGAAGAAGACGGGGGCGACCGACTGTTGATGGTAGCTCAACACCACTTGCTGGGTGCTTATTATAATGCCGATGCTATTTTTATCACGACAGGCTCCCTCGCCTGATGGTTTGTGAGCAGTTTCATGCTTTGGTAGCGATGATGAACTGTGGTGTGAATCGGTGCAAACCCTGACTGCATACACACATACACTTACTAAAAGATGTGTCCATTTGTTTCTACATAATGTAATACCGGTAGACATATTAATCCTATGTGAGCAAAATATGCATTTAAATCTACATCTATTTAACTATTACAAGTTTCAGGCCTACTGTTGTATTTCTTTCTCATGCAAGATCTTTCATGCAGTTGTTCATAAGTAGTAATTAGAGCTGTTATTCTTTTTCCGAAAGTGTATGTGTCTTAATTCTATACTTGTCCATGTTTTTTTTTACAGGATAGGCTAACCCAGGAAAGTGACGATTCATAAAAGGATTTACTATTATGATTTGTTATTATAATAATTATTATAATAAATTGTCACTTTCAAAAGGTTTTCTTGCAAGAAACACATACCTATTCATTAGTTTGAACTTCTTATGCTTTAAATGTTTTGTATTTGAGGAATAAATTCTATCACCTTATGCATTCCCAGACAATGTAAGAATCCAATCTGTTTTTCATGTATTTCCAAACAACTAGTAAGCATGAAAATAGGTGAAATGTCAGCCTTTTCATATATTTTCATTTTTCCATATGGTAAAAATACCTTTCAAAGGTTTATTACATTACTAATTACTTAAATGTGTCAAACAGTATTTGAGGACTCAAATCTAATCACATAAAATTGATTCATGTTGTGGATCAGTTACATAATTTATACAAATATATGGAATCGCAACCACACACATAACTTTGATCATCTGGAAAAGGGGATCTTTTAATTTGCCATAGTCTTTGTAGCTTTCGTAAAAGTTCTTCTGGTTTTATACCATAAACATTTGCTTATTTAATGATCATAGTTTTGAGCATGCTCTTAAAAAGAATTGTACAAATATAGAAATGATTCCTTGCTTAGATTACACATTCATAATCTCCCTCTTGCTCTCTCTCCCTTCCTTTCTCTTTCTCTTTCTCTCTCTTTCAATATATATATATAGATAAAATTCCTTCCTTTGAAAGAAATGACAAATTCATATCCCCCATCTGTATTCTCTTTTACTTCAACAAACAGTTATTTTGAATAGAGAATGAAACTTAATACTTAGCAAGATCTTATCACACATGAATGATCAATACGTTATACTTAGCAAAATCTCATTACACATTAATGATCAATACCTTTCATTCGATACCTTTCACAACTCTCTAATGGGAATCATTTCCTATCTTAGTAAGTATTATTGAATAATCAGTTCATATCTCATGCAGACAGGACAACTGACTTGCATGTCAAAGGTTATGACTGGTCACGTTTAAAAATATAATTTACACAAACGTAAATGCTTAGGCCAAAAAAAAAAAATCATTTGGTTGTCCTCGACCGCCCGCTCGTCATTTTCGGGCCGCTCGCATTTTTTTTTTTTTTAAATATATATATTTTTTTTTTATTCATTTTTCTTTTTTTTAATTCAATTTTTTTTTTTTTTTTTTTTTTTTTTTAATTTTTTTTTTTTGGGGGGAGCAATGTTAAATGCCAAACATACCATTTTATGCATTGGCAAGGATCAAAATGCTTCCCGTTGCCAGGTTTGTCTTTTCAGTACGCAATGAGGTATTTATTAAACTTGCCATTTTTATTTTTCTATGTCAAAATGCCGTTCATTCAAATCAGGTTCTGAGCATTCTTAAACTCATTTTAAAGCCCATCTGTACTAGTTTACAGGAGGGATTAGACCACCCTTCAAGGTCACTGGACAGGTGGTTATCTAATCAAATCAGCTCTCAGTTAATATAAGATAATGAGGATCATGGGGGACCAATGGTCACCGATTAGGCATTGTTTGCTACATAGAGGGCGCAAGTAGCTATAAGTAAGTAGTACAATGGAGATTTAAAAGGTGCTCTATTTCAAAGCCCCAAATACTTTCTGTGTTGGTCTTGATATTCATTGTACATTAAACTAGTCTTTTACCATATTAAAGTGTTTTATAGACTCTGTTTGTTTAAATGCTTGACAATCCCAATGATTTTTGTTTTATGGAGAAAAAAAAAAAAAAAAAAAAAAATGGGGGAAAAAAAAAAAAAAAAAAAAAAAAAAAAAAAATCCGCCCGCCCGCCCCTACTCCAGAAAAGCAATCGAGGACAACCAAACAATTTTTTTTTTGGGCCTTATCAGAACACTGCAGTTATTATGAATGTATCAAGTAAAGTTATAGGGAAATAGCACAAAATCAGGATCCCTTTTGATTAACCTATAATGTATTCACATCTACCCCTGCTATTCAAATAATTACATATATATTACATGATTTCACCCAGGAAGGGACATTGTTGCACATCTGTTTGTTTGTCCCTTCTTCTTATTTTCCTTACTAGAATTATGTCTGTATGTTTATTTGTATCACCCTTTGTCTTTTGTGCCTATTTATATATATCTATCCTTCATATCCCTCCCTCTCTTTGTCTCTGTTTGTCTGCCCTGTCCCCATCACTTCTTCTCTTCATACCTCCTCTATTTCTCTATTCCTCTTTATCTTCTCTCTCTCTCTCTCTCTCGCTCCCTCTCTCCCGTACCTCTCCTCTCTTTTCCCCTACGCTTTCTCTCTCTAGGCCCTTTCTCTCTCTGGCTCTTTCTCTCTATTCCCCTCTCTTTCATTCTTTCCCTCTGTCCTTCCACTCCATCTCCCTTATCCCTCCTCTCTTCTCCCTTCCCTTTCTCTCACTGTGCTTTCTCTTCCTCTCTTCTCTCTCCTTTCACCACCCCCCCCTCTCTCTCTTTCTCCTTCTATCTCTGTCATGTAGACACACTATCACTTGCTCTGTTATCAAAACAAATGAAGATTAGGGCAAGCACCTGGTACATTCTCTCTAGCTCTCTCTATCCATCACAAGCAATATTTACTTGTAATTACCTCTTCAAATCCATATAACTTGTATAAGCAAAAAAATAAGGACCTACAAGTTTTTGTTCATTCTATGCATATGATATGAATGGTAAAGAAATTATAATCATTATTGTGATTCAAATTGAAATGGCAATCACACACCCACACACCAGGCACACTCACCGCTATCAAAACGAATGAAGATTAGAGCAAGCACGGTCCCTGCACCTCACTGGATCCATCACAAGCAATATTTACCTGTAATTACCTCTCAGGCCTAAAATCAATATTTGCCAACACTTCGATACTGATGTGGGATGCACAGAATTCCAGCTACATCCATTTCCAAACGTTTTCCGCCCGATTGGCAAAATTTCATTACCATAAGTAGAGGTGCAACAGAGTAGAAGAAGAAAACGCCCTAAATTATATCTGATTTAGTACTTCAGATAATTATCATAGAGATTGACATCATATTATGACTTGCTTTCAGACTTTTTGGCTCAGATTAAAGCAAAGTATCTCCTTTTATATGATACGAGCTAAACTATCAATCTCAAGTGAATGCCTTTTATTATTATAGCTCGAAAAATACTTTATTCTTATTCACTTAAAATCCCACAGCCTACTTCACTTCGACTGTACCAAATATACATGGAGGAAAAAATTTGTGAACAAGATACACCTTTTTACCAGAGATCAATGCTGGGGTAATAATTACAGGGCCTATAAGAACAGCATTGAAGCTGATGAAGATGCCCTGGGTAAACACATAAGTATGATAGATACGTAATACGAGCAAATTGTACATCTATTTTTAGCTATCGTTTGGATATCGTAATAACTTTGCATAAATGTACCTTGCCATTTCTCCCGATGCCGCAATCCCTGGACGACGCATGGCCTTTGACATGGCACAGGTCGCGCAGTCAGGGTCACAGAGGTCAGAGTGCATTGCAGTGAGCTGCGCGATCGCAGTTCTCGATGACCTGTGCGACGGGTCGAGAAAATCCTCAAAGTAGTCTTCGGAATTCATGATGCCTGGCTAGCAAGTCCCAAACGATGAAGAAATGGAATTGATGCCGGGAAGGAGCTAACTCAAGCTTATAAATGCAGCTCCTTGAATGTTACCCCTTTCAAAAGCAGACTCAAGTAGTGATAGATTTCCTTGCTTGAAGAACTTCTAAAGCCTCCAACTTCTTTAAACAATGTTGACGTCAACAAAGATTGGTATAAAGCTGCAAGATCTTGATGCTATTTCAATTAACGAAAGAAGAAGAAGATCCTCTCTCCCAAGTCATTCTTTCGAGCTTAAACCATTTCGCTTTGTGAGTAGAGTTCCGTTTTATTATTCATGACTACGGTCCCGCTGGCTCAAGAATCTTGTTTACTTCCAAGTTGATATGATCATTAGCTGTGGTTCAATTAAACTTCATCGCTTTTTCAATTCTCAGAAATAAACCAGGGCACGGATTTCCATGTTTTTGTCTCCTTTATGTATAATATGTAAACTGTAATCAATTCTCAAATGAATATAATTTCAGTGAGCCAATATGTTATAAATCAATAGATTTTAAAAGTCTTAGACAATCATTCAAAAGTCAGGTCTAATGTTTTCAGTATTTAGAATAGGTTTGAGCTGCATGAGGAATAATGTCCGCAATTGAATCAGAGATCATATATGTGAAAATAAATATCTAAAAATATACTCTGATATAGGATTCTTTAATAATAATAATTTTAGAATATATAAGGCATAAAATCATCAAATGCAGCAACTGGTCTTTTGAGAATTGGTCACTTTTTCAAGAGATTTTTGAATTTCTTAATTGCTTTCACTTGTGCCTAAATATGCATTAATTTAATTTCAGCTCTTTCTTTAAATAGACACAGGTGTTAATTGTTAAAATAAGGTGGAAACAAAAAAGATCTAAATTTCCGGCTCATATGAAGTTTTCAAGTTCTTTTGATCAATTTGTAAATTTCCACTAATTGTTAAAAAGTATTTCCTTCACTGGGAACTACTTATTGGCTCTTGGCTACAACTCATGACATGAGTGCTGACTGCTGAATATCTTTGACTCTTGAGTACAAGGATTCATCAATCTTCAAGAAGATAATTTCCTTTGAAGAGTCGCTCGGACTGCCATTTGCTGCAAAGTACCTTGTAGAAAGATCAAGCACTTCTTCAAACAATTCTTGATGATCAGCCCCTAAATCTGCTTAATATTGATGATTGTTTGCTCGACAACATCCTTTGAAACGTCACAGTGTTGGAGATGGAAAGGCTAGTGATTCACATCAAAACAGCTCATTACGTCATGTAAAGCTCTTAGAAAATCTCCCCAAATCTCTCTGATTCTGCGCAACGTTCACCTCCTCGATAGGATTAAATCTCTGAAATGCCGTGCGTAAGTTTCTGGATTGCTAGAGATTTCAATTCCTGTTAAGATTTCATCCATTGAAATTCCTTTTTGTTCTACCATTAAATAGAATAACAAACATCTTTACACTGCATCGATGAGGGTGAGCTTATCTCTCCTACTGTTTGGCTCGACTCAATATCCGCCTCTCATTTCCACTGCGCATTCCTATCGTCCAGCCCACATAAATTCCTCCTGAATCACGCTTTAGTCCGTTGCATATTTTGTTGACAAACACCAACAAGAAGTTATCGCAAAGACTACCAGGCAGGCCGCATCACAAAAAAGGAATCCCGTTTTCCAAGATGGTGACTGTCTCACGCACTGAAAAACAGATGACCTCTTGTTTTTTTTTACCGAAAAGGGGACGACGACGAGAGAATGGGGAGAAACGCTGGAGTGGAGTGGTGCAGAGAGAGGAGAGAGAGAGAGGAGAGAGGGAGAGAGAGAGGGAGAGAGGAATAAACCGGTGCAGAGCAGGCTTCTTATGTACTGCGATGACGTATGCAGACGGCGATATATCCCTAAATTATATCACCTCTCCATCTCCCCCCCCCCCCCCCTCCTGGGAGGGCAATAAGATCTAATGCAAATTGCGCTGCCGTGGATAGAAGCTAGGTGTACATGTAATGTACATTGGGCCAGTGAATTGGTAGATTTCAGCATTCTTTTCCTATGTCTCGTAAAGCATAGTTGATGCATGCACAGAACGTCTGTGGGGTAGGATAGCGTGTTTAACCGTTGCTTGTAGTAGATCGTACAACGACAGACGTAGCCATACTTGATGCTGGGTGCATAAGTTATGCATTTATTTCATATCTCAAAATACTCTCTCTCTCTCTCTCTTAGCCGTCTCTCTTTCTATCTCTCTCTCTCTTAGCCGTCTCTGCATCCCTCTATTTCACATTGTGAGCTGAGTGTTTTTATATCAATTATTAACAAATCAGGTATGCATATTGCTCTGTTTTGCTCTAAAGTTTTCTCTCTCTCTTTCTCTCTCTCTCTCTCTCTTCTCATCTCTTCTTTTTCTCTCTTTCTCCTCTCTTCTCTCCTTTCCTCCTCTTCTACCCTTATCACTCTCTCTTTCCTCTCTCTCTCTATCTATCCGTCCTTCTCTTCTTCCCCTCCCTTTCCCTTCCTGTCTATCTCTCTCCTTTGTCTCTTCCCCTTTCTCCTAATCAGTTTTTTACATCAGTTATTCATTAATCAGACAGGCATTACCATTATCATTTTTTTGCATATCAGATAACCTTGCTCCTACTCTAGGGCTTAATGTCCAATCAGCATTACTTCAACAGACATCCACATACTATGCAATCAGTCAATGGCATTCTTTCTCTAACAAAACCATTCTGACTTAATTTCCAACATAGCAGAAAAAGAAAAAGAAACAAAATGTACATGAAGTTAACATACAATGATAGATGAACTCATACACTTTCCTCGTTTTGCCCTAATTTAAATTCCCTCTTCGCTCAAAGCAATTTTGATGTTGAATCGAACCTCCGTCAGCTAATTTATTTCACACAATATTAATTTGGATAAGTGCCTGCCTATCACCTAAACTATTCATAGAAATGAGAAGCGATAATTAATTGAATTGGTGATACAAGGAATGCTGAAATATCAGTGATGCTGTGTGTTAAGAGCCTGAAGGGCATTTTTTTCAAATAATTTTCATAATAATAACATTCTGTAGTTTAAACATATTTGTGGCTTACACCCAGTAAATAAGATCGATTGATCGATCTGTAATTGAAAAACAAGTCAGAAAAAATCTTGGAACCAGCGGGATTTGAACCTGCCATCTACTGCTTGCCATGGACCAGTGATGGCCTGGTGGTAGAGTCGCTGCCCGGCAAGCAGTAGATGGCAGGTTCAAATCCCGCTGGTTCCAAGATTTTTTCTGACTTGTTTTTTTTTCAATTACAGATCGATCAATCGATCTTATTTACTGGGTGTAAGCCACAAATATGTTTAAACTATTGAAATTTCTCCCAGGAAGCATTACATTTATAAAATAATATTCTGCTTTTACGTAGCACTTAATACATAGAAAATATGTCTCTATAAAGCACTTTACAGATATATACTATTAGTCCGGTCATCAATTTCAGGCTTGCCCACACACAATGTATGAACATTCACCACTCCCTGGGGAGCATTCCAGTCAGGCGTCATTTTACAGACGCTCAAAATGCTGAGCAAACTACACAAACTTTTGCATCCTACCAGGTACCCATTTAACACCTGGGAGAAGAGTGGCAAATGTTTAGATAAGCGTCTTGCCAAAGGACATTAGTGCTGGGCTGGGGATTTGAACCCTGTACCATGTGATCTGCAGTCGGGTGACTTATCCACTAGACCACAACAAATAGCTATAAATCTTTATATGCTACTCAACTAATCTCCTTGTGCCACATTGTATTTATCGTAAGATAGACGACCCAAAGCCTTCAAGATTATCTAACTGGTTCCAGTTGAAGATTAATCTATACTGGTTTAACAAGGATTGTCATGGAGTGAAACAAGGCCTGAAATGGGAAATTTTGCAATCTCAAATCATCATTTTTCAGAAATATTTATGACCACTATACTATTTCATTTTGTTGTTGAAGTTTTAAACAAATTCTTGGGTAGATGCAACCTTGGCCCAAAGAATATGATAATACTGAGCTATATACTAAGCTCCAGTTAATAAAAAATGATTTAAAATTCATATCCACTTGTCCATTTGAGAATTACTCTCCAAAATTGGAATTTTCCATCATGCTTTATAAATGTGAGAGTATAGGATAGGAAAAGTAGAGAATGAAAACATCTGATATTTCTTACAAAGTCTATGACAGATATTAAATTTTACCCTCAATGAATCCATTTTCAGTATTGAGAGGAACAGGAAGTTTTTATAGACCAAATCTACTAAATTCAAAAATGAATGTGAATGACAATAAAATATCACCTCTCTCATTGTGCTAACACTCTAAGAACAATAATGCCTTGATTCCATTATGATTTTTTTGTTTTAAATGATGCCTCTACTCAAAATATAAACAGCGCCATCTACTGGTACTACTAGGTACAACTACTTCCAAGTAGTACCCCATGTGATCTACAAATTGTCTACAATGTATTCACAATATCATAAACTCATACTGTATCCCACCGAAACATAATTTATGATTTAATTTCCTGTGCATCATGACTGCTCTTACGAACATGCAACACAATTATTAAAAGACTAACAAACAGTGAAACCTGTCTATAAAGGCTACTCACAGGAGGCAACAAAAGTGGTCTTTATGAGCAGGTGGTCTTTATGTAAAGGTTCCTATAATACAAGTCTAAATGAGAATGTATATTCAAGGAAAACAAAATGATGGTCTTTATGGAGAGGTGGTCTTTCTATACAGGTAGTCGCTAAACCAGGTTGGACTGTACATGCAATATTTATGTTTCATGGCTGTTTAGGCATTTTTAACTACTCCTTTTCAAACAGATGGTTATTTACTCCTGAAATAGGAAAGTGGTGAGAGTGGGTACCAAAACTTAATAAAATATTAATGCAGTAGTAAAACATTACTGTCTGTATAGTATTTGTCCCTGAACTAGATACATGTAGCATTGTCAGGCCTGAAACTTTTTTTTTCTTCACATTTCTGAAAAGTCTTTACAGCTGGCTGATCATTAATTTACATGGGCAATAAACCATCATGTGGAACTTTCCTTTAAGTCCTACCTCCCTTTCCAATCTAATTTGTTAGTTTATGCAACGTTAATCAAACTAATTGGAATGACTCCACTTGGCTGCATCAGACATAGAAAGTGCAATCACCTAAACGTATACATGAACGTCATCATGGATAAGAACTCCATTTTTCACATCAAATTGGCCACAATTATCTACCTTTTTAGGGTGCTGCCTTTTTAACAGAGCTTCCAATCAAAATGTGTTCAACTCACTTTAAAAACCGCACGTTGGAGCAAAGACTTAAATTGATAAATTGGCATATGAAAGTCATTCGTCATCAAAACTTATCAAAACAATGGTGATTGAGCAAACTAATGGTCGAAGGAAAACTACATGTGAGATTTGTCACATGATGAAAGTGGGCTTAGACATTGCAAAACAAGCTCATTAGCGAGACTTTTTGTGGACAATTGATGTTTTCTTCATTGCGAGTAAATATAATCTACTCATTATGTGAAAGATCACGTTGTACAATGGAGTCTATAATTGGGACCCTATGTACTTCATCAAGCAATCGTAGTTTCATTCTGTATCAAAAACATGTCAATCGAATGAACAGGGGGTGTTTCACAAAGACTAATATTAACTTTAGGTTGGACTTAACTATGGCAGGCTGTTCATGCCACTGTTTGCTCTCACCATTATGGTCTTTAGATGATATTTTATCCTTCAATAATGAATTAGACAAAAATCTAAATTCTGTAGATTTGTGACCATGATTTGTACGTCCTTTGAGAGACCAATGCTAGTAAATGATGAGAGAAAAATTTAATTTTGGCATGAACGGACTGCCATAGTTAAGTCCAACTTAAAGTCGATCTTAGTCTTTGTGAAACACCCCCCCCCCCCCCCCCCGGAGACTCAAACCATAACAGTCCAAATTTTGTTTGAAGGCGTTAACAAAAAAAAATCAGCTTTTCCTTCTCAAATTGGCAGCAATTAAATTTATTTTCTTGCTCTCATGGTCAAAAAAATAAAAAGACTTAATGAGAAATTGAGAAAACGGTTTGAATGAAATTTACAACAAGAAAACCAATTTGCACACAAAAATAATGATTATGAATATCATTCTGCGTTGCTACGGTAATTTAGAGACATCAATCATTATTCTTCATTAAATCCTTCTTATTCATGAACGTCAAATTGGACATGTAATGCAACATACGGTCAAATTGGACATGTAATGCAACATACGGTCAAATTTGCCAGTGATCTGTGCACTTGCTGCTTATATACAATTTCAAAGCTTTCTGGATCACAAGATAGAAATAAAATGTCGCTAAAATGTGACATTAAACTGATTTTAGGTTAATGCATTCCCACAATATGTATCTCCATTTGCTTGTGATTTATTGTCTCTTATATCACCATCAATATTTTACGAGTCAGACATCAAAGACGTTTTTCCCAAAAATTCATACACAATTCATTCTTTCTTTATTTTGTATGATGAAAACATTTATAATGGTTGATATACCCCCCCCCCCTCCTTCCCACTCAAAAATAAATAAATAATTGAATTCACTTGTTGAGTATTAAAGACTCCATCCTTCAAATCAGACAGACAGAGAATGATTGCACACAACGTCACAGACAGAAAGATAAATCTCCAAAGAGACCACACCCAAAGAGATGATGCAGTCATTTGCAGAGAGTAAAGGATGATTCAATAATGGTACACTGCATTGTACAGTGCGTCCCAGAAAAAACGAAACCGAGAAGTATCGATGTTGTATCATAACTTAAAGATGAAGTTGAGTTCTGGTCATACAATTGCATTGTGAAAGAAACGGTGTGGAATCGACCAGAAAAGGTTGATCATCTAGCATATAATAATTTGTGTGTATTGCAAGGTTCTGAAATCATCAAAATGATAAGAAATTTGGCCAAGTCTTGGTAAAGTTACAAGCACTGTACACAGAAAGATGTATATGGGACTACACGAACACGTGGCGTAAAAATCCCACCCCCGAGTTTTACGATGTTACATGACATATTTAGAATATAAAGGCATTTTAAGAGCCATGCTTTTCAGGGAACATGTCTTATCTAATGTTCTTCCACACTTGCATACTAAGAATGATAACGCTCACACATTATTTTTCACCTCTTCCCAGAACTCAACCTTCTCTTTAATCACAACTATAATTAATGAATGATACATATTTGGAAAGCTTAGAGTCTCCTCTTTCATGTGATGCTACTCAGATGATGCATATTTCACGCATGAGTGATTAAAAGCAATTTGAAGGAAGGAAACCAAAAAGGCATTTGGCGGGCGGTATCTGAATTTCGAAGAAAAATTCACATTTCTAAAAAGTTGAGTTTCTGCCCTTTCATATGACACCTCAATCAGGAAAAATGAGCGAGGAATGACAAAGTTCTGTTTGTTTAAAGTAGTGCTTGCATTTCCATAATTTTATTAAACGAATTCGTTTTCACTGGCTGCCTGCCGTATCAATAAACGAAATTAACAAAAGACTCAACTCCGTTTCGTTGACAATCAGCCGTAGACGAGAGTCTTCATGCATGGCTGATTGTCAACGAAACGGAGTTAAGTCTTTTGTCAAATCTGCTTTTTGCTACGGCAGGCACCCAGTGAAAACGAATTCGTTTGTTAAAATTATGAAAATATAAGTACTACTTTAAACAAACAGAACTTTGTTATTCCTGGCTCATTTTTCTTGATTGAGGTATCATATGAAAGAGCAGAAAATGAACTTTCTAGAAATATGAATTTTTCTTTGAAATTCAGATACCGCCCGCCAAATTACTTTTTGGTTTCCTTCCTTCAAATTGCTTTTAATCACTCATGCGTGAAATATGCATCACGTGAGTAGCATCAACTCAAAGAGGAGATTCTATTAAAGCTTTCCAAATATGTATCATTCATTAATTATGGTTGTGATTAAGTTATGATAAAACATCGATACTTCTCGGTTTCATTTTTTCTGGGACGCACTGTATATTCCAATGAAGAGCTCCATGAGATAAATCTAGAAAGAATAATGCAATCTTGATGACTAAATGACCTAGAACTGCATGGGAGGGGAGAAATGAACATTTGGAAACAGTTGGTCAGACAGATGGGAAGTTCTTGGCTACAATTGTTCTCCTCCCCCCCCCCCTCCCTGCTACATTATCTCCTCTTCCTCTTTCCATCCCCCTTCTCCCTTCCCCATCCCTCATACATGTCTGTACTCCGCTACTAATAGACATTGAACCACTGTACCAAGATAAACCATGAAATGGAGCCCACCCCCCCCCCCCCCCCACTCCCTCTTCTTCCACTTTCATTGTATATCTGCACCTCTCTTTACTTTTCCTCCTTTCTTAATCTCACTCATCCCTCTCTCCATCCTCACTTTCAACCCATCTTCTCATCAGTCATGCTACGTCCATTAAGTGGCAAGAGCCAATGCGAACCCCTTCTTTGTCAAATGTAACCTGACATGACTCCCTGCCCCCCCCCTCAGTAATACCTTCTCTCCCTCTGTATTTTTCATCTCATCTCTTTCTATTCGTTCCCACATTCACTTATCTTGTCATCACTCATAGCAACCCAATTAAGTGACAAGGCTTCACAATGACCCTTTCTAGATCAATTTTGAAATGACGTAGTCCCCCCCCCTTCTTAACAACGTCTCTCCCATCTCGCACCCCTCTCCAAATTCTCCCTCATTTCTTTCTGTCTGTAATACTAA
>JAVYIG010008315.1:0-90913 GCA_035222895.1 Strongylocentrotus droebachiensis
TTCAATACTGGATTCATAAATTTCTGAAAACAATTAACAATAAGGGAACTAAAAATTGCAATCAAAATACGGCCTGAGCATCCAATTATCTTTCAACCTTTTATTAACTTACTGGCCCGTTACTCCACGTTTGAAGAAAAAAAATACGTCAAAACGCTTTACGAATAGTAAGAAAGGGGGGGGGGGGGTTAAGATGATTATTTTCTATCAACCAAAAAAGCAAAACAAATCTAGTAGGAGACTGATGATTCTCTGTATAAAGTATAGTATTGGGATTGGATGGGCACTGTTTGATCTAATCAATTTCAAGAATAGATTTCTATCTAGGCGTTACCGTCTTAATTACTGTTCCTTATTTGATTGTTATGATTTGGATGTTTCTTTTCTGTTGTAATAGCGTTCTGATCGGTTTTTCTGTAATAGCGCTCAATAAGAATCAATTATTATTATTAACATTTTATCCCTTTGCATTACTGGAATAACCACAAAAATGAATATTGACAGGATAAACCAGTTAATCCCTGCAAGATTAAATGTGATGAACCACACAATTTAGGAACCGATTGGAAGAAAAGCTTTTTGTACATGAATGATTTCCTATGCATTTCAATATAGGCTATAGCATTAGTATCAAACAGCTGCATGTTCTCTTGGTTTTGGGTTTTGGGTGTAATAATTGAGTTTTGTAGTTTCCAGTTGAATTTAGTGCATAGTCTGCATTAATATGACACACATCATAACATATCACACACAAGCTTATATCTGAAAACGTAAATTCACTGGGCGAAAATACATACCACAACGAACAACAAAACTAAACAGAACAAAATAGTTAGAAGAAAAGAAAATGCTAAAACTAAGATAAAATAATTGTGTTGAAAAATTACAGAAAGCAACAAAAGAACTTACTTTTGACCAGCAGAATGATCCCCAAAGTTGTTGCCTCCAACGTGTGTCTTATATTGCACCCAAAACCACAAAGACCACTGTCTTTAATCCTATACTGTTATCATTAATGATTCTCAAATCCACACTCTCTACACAACTAGGTATATGCCTAGCGTTGTCATGAGCCTACAAATAAAAATGCCTTGACATATATTGTACACATGTGACTATATGCAACGAACAGGTAACGAGCCACCAGCAATAATCACCCAGTGTATTGTTTCAATTAAAATGTGTACAGTTTGACAATCATTAATAAATATTTACCTCGCTGTATAATTAAGTGGCGGTTTTCTGACCAAGTCAACGGTACATGGTGCAACGCATTGCCGCTAGAGCTCCGGCGGAACGTAATGATGCGGCATGGTATCGAGGCCTGGTGGTAATACACGCGATATATTTGTGTTTGCTATTAATTTAAACACATAGAAGAGAAAGTAAATACACCTTTATGATGACAGCTTGAATGTACACAAAATGACTGACAACCAACGCACGCTTTTTCCAGTCACTAGGCGCCCTTTCTGATGCAAATGCCCTTGTCCTAAATATGCCAGGCTCTTCAAAAGCAACTGGCATCATAAGATCTTTGTCATATTTAAAGGAAGCGACTGGCATTGTTTCTGTGTTGGTTACCCCAAGGTGTGAAACTGGGGTTATGAAAAGAACGTAATAGCACAACATGTATTAACTATTTTCAAGTGCTCCCTCCCCCTCCTCCACCACCTTCTTCATTCCGCCTTACTCCCTTACTCCCTCCTCATATCAAATCACATAGAAAGCGAACAGAATGTAATATAGGAGCCTATGATAATTAAGAAAAATGGCATCTCCCCCTCTATATTCCCACCCCTTCCTCCATTCCACCTTACTCCCTCCCCATCACATCAGAGACGGAAGCGACTGGCATGGGTGCCGCGTTGATAACTCCCTGGGTGTGAAAATGGGGTTGTTGTATAGAGCGATGGGAAGTCAGACAACTCGGGTGCACCTGCCCCCAGGCGCATGTAATTAATGCTAATATGATCGATTGACCGTGAGCTTCAAGTGCTGAGGTATATCAGGGAGATACCACACAAAACAGAAGAAGTATATTTATCATGACTGTCTGTACTCTGTAGGTACAGTTTATCTATCTATCAAGGTATCTTCTCCCAGATTGGAGGTTGATTGCAACATTTCCCCCACGCATCCCTGGTTTCTGCCATCCTAAAATATACACTCTTGCAGTGTAGGTATACGGTATCTATCCAGGGGCGTCGCTAGACCTTTTTCAGTGGGGGGGGGGGGGGGGTGTAGAGGCCAACGATTACCGACAAAACTAGCCACCAATTACCGACAAAATTAAATGTCCAATATATAAATTTAACCCTATAAACCTGGGGCCGAAGGCTAAATTGTTTTTCCTATGGACTATCTATAGTACTTGTATATGCGCAAAATTGTCATTTTCCTCGACGACATAAATATACGAATTATTTCTTCAATTTAGTCAGCATCATAGCTATATATTTTAATGCAGGCGCAGAGCTAGGATCTTATTTGAGGGAGGGGCGGTAGTGAGCAAGAGAATGAGCAAGAGCGCGCTCATTAGGGGGGTGTGGGTGATGGGCCTCCCGGGCGAAGCGCGGGAGCTTAGACGTTTCCTTAAATTATTAGGAAAAGAAGACGATTAATTGTACCGTTTTCGACTGGTAATCCTTGGCTGAATGAAGTTTCCCCCCCCCCCCTCCCGCGCGAAGCGAGAAAGCTTTGACGTTTAATTAAATTATTATAAAAAAGAAGACGATTTGCTGTACCGTTCTCGACTGTTTATCCTTTTCTGAATTCAGTTCCCCCCCCCCCCTTCCCGCGCAAAGCGCGGAAGCTTTGACGTTTCATTAAATTATGAGAAAAAGCAGACGATTCGGAGTACTGTTCTCGACTCTTAATCCTTGTCTGAATTCTGTTTCTCCTCCTCCCGCGCAAAGCGCGGAAGCTTTTGACGTTTCATAAAATTATGAGAAAAAGCAGACGATTCGGTGTACTGTTCTCGACTCTTAATCCTTATCTGAATGAAGCTTCCCCCTCCCGCGCAAAGCGCGGAAGTTTTGACGTTTTATTAAATTATTAGAGAAAGAAGACGATTCGTCGTACCGTTTTCGACTCTTAATAAGCCCTATTCATCTGAATTCAGTTTTCCCCTCTCGCGCGAAGCGCGGAAGCTTTGACGTTTCCCTAAATTATTAGAGAAAGAAGACGATTCGTTCTACCGTTCTCGACTCGTCTACATGAAGTTTTCCCCTTTCGCGCGAAGCGCGGAATTTTGGGTGTTTCATCACAATATAGAGAAAGGAAGACGAATCCTCGTACCGTTTTCGACTCTTATTAAGCCCTATTCATCTGAATTCAGTTTCCCCCTTTCGCGCGAAGCGCGAAAGCTTTGACGTTTCCTCATATTATTAGAGAAAGAACACGATTCGTTGTACCGTTTTCGACTCTAAATAAGCCCTATTAATTTTGTCTGAATACAGTTTCCCCTCTCTCGCGCGAAGCGCGGAAGCTTTGACGTTTCCTTAAATTATTAGAGAAAGGAATACGATTCATCGTACCGTTTTCGACTTTTATTAAGCCCTATTCATCTGAATTCAGTTTCCCGCTCTCGCGCGAAGCTCGAAAGCTTTGACGTTTCCTCAAATTATTAGACAAAGAATATGATTCGTTGTACCGTTTTCGACTCTAAATAAGTCCTATTAATTTTGTCTGAATTAAGTTTCCCCCTTAACTTATTAGAGAAAGAAGACGATTCGTAGTAGCGTTCTCGACTCGTCTAAATGAAGTTTTTCCCCTTCCGCGCGAAGCGCGGAGTTTTGGGCGTTTCATCACAATATAGATAAAGGAAGACGATTCCTCGTACCGTTTTCGAATCTTATTAAGCCCTATTCATCTGAATTCAGTTTCTCCCTCTCGCGCGAAGCGCGAAAACTTTGACGTTTCCTCATATTATTAGAGAAAGAACACGATTCGTTGTACCGTTTTCGACTTTGAATAAGCCCTATTGGTCTGAATTCAGTTTTCCACTCTTGCGCGAAGCGCGGAAGCTTTGACGTTTCCTTAAATTATTAGAGAAAGAAAACGATTCGTCGTACCGTTCTCGACTCGTCTAAAGGAAGTTGCCCCTTCCGCGCAAAGCGCGGAATTTTTGGCGTTTCATCACAATATATAGAAAGGAAGACGATTCGTCGTACCGTTATTGACTCTTCAACCTTGTTTGAATTTAGTTTCCCCGAAAATTTTAAACCTCTGATTTCTTTAGCTGATATTATAGGAAAGTGAAACTTCGGAAAAAAAACAAGTATTGTATAGTCACTCTCGAAGTCGTCACAGCGGATAAGAAGTCACAGTTCGTAGGGAAAAAAAACTTGTCGGCCGACCGACAATATACATCTCCCCGACTTCAAACTTCTGCATTGATATAGTACACGAGGATCGAGCAAGAATACCGACACAGCTGACCCGACACAGCAACATATTTACCCGTGTCTTTCTTGCTCCCTCGACGACACGACTCCACCCAACAACCCCCTTCTCTCTTTTACTCCCACTCCTCCTCTCTCAGACTCTTACCTCCCCTCTCTCTCCTCTCGTTCACCCCCCCGTCTCTTTTGTTTCCCTTTCACTCTTTTTTCTTCTTTTTTCCTTTTCTTTCTTTTCTTTCTTTTCCTTTCTTTCCCTCCTCCCTCTTTTTCTTTTTTCCCTTTCTTTCTTCTCTTTTCTTTCCTTTCTTTTCCTTTCTTTTCCTTTCTTTCTTTTCTTTTCCTTTTTTTTTCTTTTCTTTCCTCTTCACTCTCTTTTTTCCCTCTCTTTTCTTCCCTCTCTTCTTTTCCCTCTCTTTTTTCCCTCTCTTTTTTTCCCTCTCTTTTTTTCCCTCTCTTTTTTTCCCTCTCTTTTTTCCCTCCCCCTTTTCTCTTTTTCCCGACGGCAGCGCAATTTTACCGACAATATCCTGACAGGTGGGGGGTGTCGCACCCCCACACCCCCCTTTGGAGACGCCCCTGTATCTATCAAGGCATCTGTTCCAGCTCGGAGAATGATTGCAACATTCTTTTCCAACATCTCTGTTTTCCGCCATCATAGTACACTCTTTCAGTGTAATTCCACTCCATCTCTTAATGTTTCCCTCCCAGTCAGTATACATTGACGACCAGCACTCCATCAAAGGCTGTTTTCGAGTCTAGTCCCTTGAACATTGAATATGGGCTGGAGGTAATGGGTTCGAGCCTCAGCATGGAATGCATGTCCCATATACCAAAGAACTTTATCTACATTGTGTCTCTCTACCCAGGTGTGTAGATGGCTATACCCTGGCGTCAATGTACACAGTGTGGTTGTCATGCTTTCCTGGGAGTGCGCAATATATGACGTAGAAACCATAAATAGCAATCCGTGACGGTGCTCACTAATGTCCCTAACTGGCAAGGCATTAAATCTATAAAACATCTACAATTCTCCGTTTAGTTTTTTTATATAATTCTGTTCTATAGTAATGTGCTTGTATATGTGTTTTTGTAAACATTTTGTATTTAATTGTAAACATATTATCATACTGAATTTGTATTGTGTTTTGTTAATCAATGTACAATGTTTTAAATGAGATGAAATTGAATAAACTGAACTGAGCTTAGCCATAAAGCTACAATAAATGTCTATTCGATTTGCCATGCTCAATTTGTTATTGGTGTAGCAAAG
This sequence comes from Strongylocentrotus droebachiensis, assembly GCA_035222895.1. Taxonomy (NCBI): domain Eukaryota; kingdom Metazoa; phylum Echinodermata; class Echinoidea; order Camarodonta; family Strongylocentrotidae; genus Strongylocentrotus; species Strongylocentrotus droebachiensis. Next base: position 5,677 of record JAVYIG010008315.1, read on the forward strand.
TGATGATGAAACTCCTATATTAAATTTATGTAAAACTATTGATATAATCTCGGGAAAGACTAGGGTAAGGATTGAAACTATTGAATAAAAATGGGTGATATGGTTATATGGTTATAACCTGTCATATCAAAATCCAACGGTATAAAAGACTAGTATTCGATCACTTAGATGTGTCAACTACCACACAAATTAGCCTGGATACGATGAAAACATTAATGTCAGGTCCTGACACGGCTTTTCAGTCATCGTGTAATATTCCAAGAGTGTAGATAAGGAGATACTATAATAGGAGGAGATTTGTAATTACTCCGGCAGACTTCAACTTTCCGTCATGGAATATATAACAAGAGAGAGAGAGAGTCACCGGTATCTTGTGCTACGTTTGTTCAGCCTTAGATCAAAGTTATATTGAAACTATTGATTCAAAAAGTTCTCTCTCCTCTCCTTTTCTTCTCTGCAAGTCACACTTTTTTCTTTTTTATTATCATTGTTGTATCTAACTTGAGGGCTGCGGGCACGTCAAGCTACTTTGCTTATTTCTGTAGCCCTCCTGCATCTAATGTATGTTAATTATGCATTCAATATATTTGTTTAATTTCGTTTATAATCTGTATGAAATTATATAGGCCTACACTTAGAATATTGTATCAAACCATATTACGTTCATGAAAATGTATGATGAAAAAAAGAAAAATGATGCAGAAACCAATAAATCAAATCAAATCAAATCAAATCAAATCAAAATGGGTCATATTATATCTTCTGCCATTGACCATTATTCATTACAATCATGATTTTATATGGTCATTCTATAGGAAAAAGATGATAGCTTATGAGAAAAAACAAAAATCATGGCCAACAATATGTTAGTTTAGCAAACCTATACAACGTGATTGCAAATACTTTTGACAAATCAACTTAATGCACTTTCAGTATCCTTCTCCATCACTCATTAGAATGTAAGAAATTATAATGACGTATTTCGTAATCCAAACATGATTTCTGTGGGATATATAAAAGAGTTATTCAAATTGGCCTTGAATTGATTTTTCTATCGAAAGTCTTTATCATATTGTTATATCTAATCGTATGGAAACCTAATCTTTGATACAAAACAATACATTTGAATAATAAGGGAAAAGAGAAAGTGACAACTTAACGAGAAAAGAGGAGAAGAATTGGAAAGAGATTAAACTTAGACATGACGGCTACCCTACCTCAGTGACACTCTATTGCATTCAGTCTTCATATTCCGTCTGCTAGCTCCAATACAAAATCACCCAAGCAACGAATGTCATATCCACCAGCAACCTGTCATATACAAATCCAACGATATAAAAGACTAGTATTCAATCACTTAGATTGTGTCAATTCACATTAATGAGACTGGATACGATGAAAACATTAATGTCAGGTCTTGTCACGGCTTTTCAGCCATCGTGTAATATTCCAAGAGTATAGATGAGGAAAAATAATAGGAGAAGATTTGTAATTACTCCGGCAGACTTCACTTTTCCGCCAAGGAATATATAACAGAGAGGGAGAGAGTCACCGGTATCTAATGCTACGTTTGTTTAGGCTTAGATCAATACTCACTCAGATTTCATGTGACTTGATTTTATATTCATTGTAACATTCAGAAAGATGACTTGATGAGTTTATGATTTTGATATATTGCTTCTTATTGAGCCCTTCTTCATGATTAAATACTAAAAACGAATTGGAGATGAAGACATTTTTTCAAAAAGAGAAAAATATTCGAAAGCATTCGATAAAAGCTACCATCGCGTGGCGCTCAGCAAATATTGAGCCCATGCGATAGCCAGGCAACCGGGAAGAGTTTAGTCTGCAAACACGACCAACAAAGTGCGTTTTATAAAAAGATGTTTGAATACTGACCCGGTTTTTAAGACATGAATTAGTCCTAGACAAAAGTTTTGACTACCTATGTGTGCCTACGTTTTACTTGATTGTAATTAATGGGGATGTATAATGTACATGTCCGGGGGGGGGATCTTATAAACATTACAACATGCCCTTAAAACAGCAACACGTAAGGGCCCCCAGAATAATTTATCAAAGCAGAACATTCAGATTAAGCTGAGCAAACCAAGCGTGGAGAAAATCGGACAATGCATTCGTGAATTTAAAAGTCATTTAATGAGAATAATGAACACTTTTTGCAACTCGGTCAGTAGACTCACCATTTATAAATTATTTGAATATTCTAGTGAATTTCTCGTTTTCCAAGAAACTATGATTCCTTGAAGTATTTTTCTTCCATGCAAAGGGAAATGAGTATCTTTAAAAAAATTATCCCCCGGCCATTTCCTTTTTTTCTTCTTTTGTAGTCCTGAAAGAACGATTCTTTATCTGTAAATAATGTCTGCAAAATATGTTGCCTAAACAAATTGGAATGGCATGAGGAAATCAATATAAAAAAAAAAACGTTATACTTAGTATAGAAAAACAAAACAAAATAACATATCAATAATTAATGATTAGTGTAAAAAAAGGCTCAAAAGTCAACTAATTGGTCAACTAATTATATGTTTTATAAAATGTATAATTCAACGATTATTCGATTATTCAAGCAAGAATACTATATTTTAAAAAAATCAAGACCAAACAGCCAAATTTTAGGGAACATATCAATCGACCAGTTAATCATCCAATAATTTAAGTATTCAATTGATAAGCCAACTAGTTTTTACTCAATCAAGTCATCAACCAATCAATCAACAATTTTCAGCAGCATGTCAATCGGTCGATAAGTCATCGAATTATTTAGATATTCGTCGCTAACCAGTAAATTTTCAGTAAATCAAGTCATCAACCAAACAATCAATCTCGGTGAACCAGTCACCCAATAATTGACCAATCAATCAACCATTTCATCAACCAATCGACTAATCAATCAGGCAATCAATTAAGAATTGATGAATCGTTCAACCATAAAAACAATTTTACAAGCCCATCCACCAGCAGTAATCAATCAATCAATCAATCAATCTATCAAATCATCAATCACACAATCAATCGATTTGTCAATCAATTAATCAATCAATCAATCAATCACACAATCAATTAATCAATCGATTAGTCAATTAATCAATCAATCAATCACACAATCAATTGACCGACCCGTCAATCTATCAACCAGTAAATCAATCAAACAAACAACCAATTATTCATCCAACAGTAAATCAGTCAATCAATCATTCAACCAATCAATCAATCAATCAATCAATCGATGATCCATAAAATCAACTGATCAATTTCATAATAATCCTACAAATAACAAAAAACAGAGAACAAACAACCAATCAGACCACAATCTAAAGTTTGACAAACGTAATTTCAGCTCACTTACAAACCGAAACCAACACTTTCCCTTTCTACAACATAACAAAAACCAAGTCCAAATTGTAATTAAATACATAAATTTTAATGAATCTATAAATAACAAGTGCTTTGAAATTTGAAATTGGTAACATAATTTGATGATCCAATAGCATTGGCGGACAGAATACACATAGTACAAATTAGGTACCCGAGTAATCGTCATAACCCATGTTATATTCAACTATGATAACTAGAAAAAACACATTCAAACCGCTGTCACTAAGTTATACAAGGGGTGGTCGAAATGTGTAAATTTAGATTATTATTATTATTGGAATTATTATATTCTCACCATGACTCTGTACTTTACATTTGATATCCAAATGAAAGGAAGGTATATAATTGTTTAATATAATACGCTAGTTATCAATTACTGGATCACTTCATACTTAAAATCCCTACATCAAACTGTTTTACAATAATTCTGAAGGCAAGACTCTCGCAACATCAAACTTTTGAAGAATCATCATTTTGTTTTAACCCACAGCATCAAATATAATATCTACACATTGCACCTTTGTAGACGAACCAGTTCGATTTGTATTTCTGTAGAAACAGTATTTTTTGAAAAATATTTTCAGAAATCTATTGTAGAGTCCGTAAAAAGATGCTTCTTGAAATGACTCTACGGACATATTTCTATCACGGCCAAGGCAGTGGGTCCTTAATAATTGTATTCCAGAGACTTATTAGGATAAATGCTATGAAGTTTGAACGCTATTGGCATGATGTGGAATAAATGTATAACTCCCATTCTCCTTAAAATTAGTTTGTTTTTGCTCCGACCACATCCTTATAAGCCGAATAAACTTCATTGTACAAGTTGAAACTGTCAGCTAATATCCGACTTCTAAATTTGAATAAAAATTTCAATTTTCAAACACTGAGCAACATCAGCAAAATGTACCTTACCACCTGCCAAGCTCCCCATCCCAACTCTACTTCACGTGTATAGACTAAGATGTTTTTTTTTTTACATTCCTCCTAAAATATTGATCATATTAAATATGGATTTGCAGAGTAATGATAAATCAGCCCGTCCCTGCTATTTTATTAGTTCAGCGTCATTTTAAAGCATTTCAGCAAACAATGATGTTTGTATTATGACGGATGCGGTAAACTTGAAAATCGTTTGCATTGCGACAAAGAGTACACAGAGTCATCTTTACACTAGTACAAGGGTGGAAATACCCAATGGCAGCAATTACTTTTAACGAAGTGTCTACATTAGTACGAGGGTGGAAAAACCCAATGGCAGCAATTACTTTTGGCGAAGTGTCTTCAGTGACATTGGTCAGTATTTATAACAATAACAGTAATGATAATAATCAGACCCTTTACAGAAGGAAAACTTAGACGTCAGACTGAATTCCTTGTTAAACCCGATTTTGGACAAAACGAAACTCAACGTCATTTTTGCATTTATAACGCGGGACAATATGTCTAACATTATAAGATGTAAGGGGTTAACCAAATGGAGGTTTTGCTTCTGTTGAAAAGCGAGATTTAATTAATGTGCTTGAATTCATCATATTTCATCACAGCCTATTTAGAAGCACCTGCCAGCTTCCCAGTTGGACATTGGAATGGTAAATATCCCTCTCTTTCACTTTAGAACGGTTTATGTTTACTTTCGTTTTTAAAAACCGGAAGATTTAAAAACGTATTTAGTTTTTATGCATTTTATTAAGCAATAAAGTTCAATCCTCAATACCTGAGTGTCGACAGGTGTCATAAAATTGCACTGATATCTCTCATCAGAATAATCTTTGGCCGGAATTAGGTCATTTTTTCTTAAAGCACAGAGAAACATTTTCTCTGAGTTATTGCGCGTGCAAACATTTTATGTATACCCACATACTACTATGATAAAAACCAAAAACAACAATTGCTTAGCTACTAACGACAGTATTGGCTATGTTTTGGCGCAAACGTCGAAAGTACACACGCGCACACATACATACACAAAATATTATTTAACTGTAATGTTCAAGAAACACGTTGAGTGGACCCATCATAACATTAATGACTTTGTTACATGTGGAAATAGCATAACATATTGATCCACCAGGCGTACTCTAACCACTATATTTAACTGCACCATAAACATATATTTGATCGACAACCGATGCAACAAACATAAGGCAGTGCAGACAGTAGTAATGACCTATCTAACTATACACGGATGATGATCATAATAATACTAGTAAAAGTATTTAACCAACAACAACAAATAATGAATAATAGTAATAATAATGATAATAATGTAAGTATTAGTTGGATTTATGAGGGTTCTAAGGGTTCAAAGAACCAAATATCATAAGTGTAGAGCGCCAGGAGCGCCACGTCTGAAAGACATCAGAATTATACAAGAACCCGATATTATAATAGTATCAATGTTATTATTATTAACCTCAGTAAATAAAATCCACAAACAAAATCTTAATAATTTGTTCTAAACAAGACTTCAAAATATAGTATGAAAAATCGAAATACTGGTCATAATCACAGCCTCTTGTTTGCATGACGTCCTTAAACATATACTTTTCAGAAGAGAGGGAGGTATTGGAAGGAAAATGTAATTCAGCACAAATTCAGCAAGAAGTTTGATATCCATTTTTGATTCTTCTGCTCTACAGATCTTTTTTTTTTAAACAAACAGCAATTATGAAAGGGGATTTGATCACTATGACAAAATGGCAAATACTGTAGTTGTAAAATTATCAAAACAATTACAAACAACACAAATATATAAATAAAAAATGAAGGACTCACCTAATACAATAGCTGCATATAATGGCAATAAGCACCAAAATAATTACTCATACATATGTAAGTGGCAATAACAAACAAAAAGCACATAAATATGCTTATATATAGACATAAACGTCGCATATATGATAGTTTTAAAAACGAATTATATAAATATACATCTATACTTTTAAAGAACATATATTTGATAGAGTGAAGAATTCTTTATACATTCAGTAATATCCCAGTTCATTTGTTCACGATTCACATTTGATCAATCGGTGTTTAATAGAAAAACACGTCATTTGAAAATGTTCATTTAAATTCTCTTTTTGCATCGAGAATACGAATCAAATGGTATATTCAGACCACACACATATTTATCCATATTGCTCAAATTCTACAGTGGTATACGGTGTCCAATCATGGATTATCTGCAGAATATTATCTTCAAAGATGACTATAAACGTTGTAGTCATCAGCAACACTGCAATCAGCTATTGTTCTAGACTTACACTTTATTATGTATGGCTAGAATGTTTTTTTCATTTTTGTTTATATCACTTTACCAGGCATTCTATTAGCCAGCGGATAACGAGTATCAAGAAAAAAAAGAATGAGAAAAGAACCCAAGTCTGATAGGGTTCCATGCGGGCCCTATTCTATGCAAACACATATGGGTGCGTCAAGTGTCTACGCTCAAGTCAATTTTATGTTCATTGAGAGTGTATACAAATGTGCAGTATCTCTTAAAGCCCCACTGCACTACTTATAGCTACTTGTGCCCTCTATACCGCAAACAATGACTAAGCGGTGACCGTTGGTACCCCATGATCCCCTTTTTCTTACGTTAATTAAGAGCTGATTTGATGAGATAAACACCTGTCAGTGACCATGCATGGAGGCCTAATCCCTCTTGGCCAAACTAGTGCAGATAGGCTTTGATACTACTAGTACTAGTTGTGAAGCTTATATTTAAATATAGTACAGCTACATGAAACCCCTAACATAATGAACAATAAATTGGTGATGGATACACTTAAAAGTTTTTCATAAAATCACGCCCACATCAAATAGTTATTAAAGAAAATACTGTGCAGTAAAACCAAAAGAGAGGAAATTAATATTTGTGATGATTATAACTAACATTTATGAAACAAGAATTTTAATGTGTATTGTATTGTGATAAAAGTGCGACATATGTTATATGATCTCACTGAGATGCATATTACATTCAGAATTTGTGAACGAAGTAGATACAAGAAGTGAAGAGTCTTGAAAAAGTTTGTGCAATTTTTAGATATCAGGCGACAATGTCAATATCATTCACTATTATTTGGCATAGGCTATACTATGTGAACTTGACGGACAACTTTTTTTCAAATGGATATAAATTTACTGAAATGAAATAGACAAGCCTGCTATTACAACGTTTAGTTTACATGAATGTATTCCAGATGTAATGAAATTATGTAACATAAGAACTTTGAAATGTTTCATAAATTGATTATATGTTATATCTTCTCTATCTACACTCTTTGGTTAAAACTATACTCAGTTTCTTTTGTACAAAAATGTCTCAAACACGCACAATTTGGTCACATTGTTTTGCAAGAGGTTACTAAAACATTTTGAAATTCCTATTTCACATAAAGTTTAGCTCTATGTACATTGTATAAGGCAATTCCATAAATAATATATTAATATTGATAAGGAAACAAAACTATTAGAGAATAATCATATGTGATTATTCTAATTCTTAATAATTGCACTACATTTTTAGTGTTGGCATAATATATATTGCTCAAATTCAATAAATTATAAACAGACAAATTATATACCTTCCCAAGAAAATTACACAATGGCAAAATAAAAATGAGGTATACAAAAATGCTATCTGCATAATGACTAAACTCGCAGTTTGAGAGTATCACAGTGTTCTAAGACAACAAAAAATGGCATCAAATTGTATGCATACAAGAGTATTGGACAGAATATCTAATTTAACCAACACAGCAGAGTCGGAAACTTTATCACCATTGTCTTACCAAATCTTTCCAATTTGTACAAATATCCATTATCACAACCACTATTCAAATTTACACAACCAATCATATATAGATAAATATAAATATTCTTGGTGGCTAAACTTGTGCACTATCATTATATGAGGAATGAAGCTGTCATAAAACATTTAGAATGGTCCTTTCGTATTCTCATCCTACATACACACATGTACAAACATATTTCTACTTTGAAAGGGGGCAAATGAAATCGCCAACAGTGTACGTGCAGGTTGTGGAAAGCTCTATCAACAGAATGTATCATTTCATCAAATTTGGCCGGGCACATCAATAAAGGCTATGTCATACTCACTACAGACAGGAACACAGACAATTTTTTTTCTTCTCTCAAATAGTTGGTCCTTTGTAACTAAAAAGGGGGAATTTCTATGACCTTTGACCTCTCACAGAACTCTGATAAGTTAGCCTGATCAAACTGACTCTGACAAAAAAAATGTTGCATGTCATTGAAGTTTTAAGCTAGGAACAGGCAAGATACATATACCGTTGCCAGCTTACACATTAGGGGGGAGGGGGAAGGGGGAGGGGGGAGGGGGGAGGGGGAGGGGGGAGGGGGGAGGGGGGAGGGGGAGGGGGAGGGGGGAGGGGGGAGGGGGGGGGGGTTGGGAAATTGAAGATCGAACAGAATCTCATTAGAAATTGCATGCTTGTGCACATGTACATAAAGCAATCATACCACATCTCAAACATTCTTTCATGTTAGATAAACAAATTTGATTCAATACACCAAGAATATAATCAAATATTGCAAGATTTGATCCTGAATTTGGCAAGCATAATACAAATGACTTTAAAACACAGAGAAGCATATGAGAGAGAGAGAGAGAGAGAGAGAGAGAGAGAGAGAGAGAGAGAGAGAGAGAGACAGACATAAGATTATAATGTCTTATCTATCGATCCAAACCGCTGTTTTTGAACAGTAGATAGCGCTCTTCTTTTTCCAATGAATGCATATTTGAGTATCATTATATGGGGTGATTGGGAGTGTTCCTCATGCGAAGAGCAAAGTGAGCTGAAGTAATGTAGGATGTCTGTCTCCCTCTCTCATGCAGATATCTATTAATTCTTTGAATTTTCTTCACATTCATACAAAACTAGACATTTTCTTCAAATACAACATTTAATTACCACACTAAATTAATGATTGTCAAGAAGTGATTACAAATCTAACATTATCATGTCTATGTAAGGTGTGACCAAGTGTCGAACAATATACAAAGATTAGAAAATGAGCAGCACTGTGTATTTGAAAGTGCATAAAACTATTCTGTGCTGATGTGAAGGCACGCATTCCCACGCCACATTGTTTAGTGAACTCCTGAACCTATACCCGGTAGGTAGTGCGGAAGAGCGGCTAGTGAGTGGAGATTTTAGAACAGCAACTAGTATATCTGATATCGTGCAACAACGTGCTACCTACTGTGCAAAATTTCATGGACTAAGCGGCACAGCTAGAAAACCATGATGTGCTTTGAGTGGATGGCTTTCATTCGGATTGGCAAAGTCAGCTTATTCAGTTGACGATGAGGTGATGTCCGCTTGGTGCGACGTTGCTGCGATCAATCCTCTCATGTGTAGGCAGGCGACGCGGTATTAACCGCATCATTCAGAATGCGTGCCTTTGAAGCGCTCATCATACCCTGGTCCCGTCATCGTAGGACGTTATCGAGAGGTCTGTCCTTGAGTTATCCACCTTTGCCTCGCTTTGCTCCGGCGATTCCACCTTCTCAACCAATGGCTTGCTCGGCTTGTAGAGCACCACGGCTAACACGCAGAAGAGGATGGAGAGGAGCTTGAGGACCACGAGCAACGTCAGGGTGTAGCGACTGAAGAGGGTGTTGTTGTAGGTCCAGCACTTGCGGCTTTTGTCCGCCTGGTACTCCCATAGCAGGCACGATCGGTCGATGAGGGCGCCAAACACAACTGGACCTGGTACACTGCCTGTTGTTTGATGGCCAAGCGAAAGGGGAAATAAAATCAGGAATGGGGTTAATACTTGACTTCACTGGGGCCTACAGCTCTACAAGCTTGCTCTCATGTAGGTCCCATCATATTTCTCTTGGTTAAATCAGTACTCTATATTAACCACTTATCTTTATGTTATTTATTATGTATTATTCATTGTTATTGTATCACACAAAAAACAACAGGTATTTTATTTTGAAATGTATTATGTAACATGAGAAATAAGAAAATAAATGAAAATGAAAAATGAAAATGAAAAAGACTTAGCTCAAAATGGTAGTTAGTGACCTATGCATAATTATTAGTTTGTAAAATAAACCAGGACTGTTAAACTAGCAAAATACTGCCAGCTGCATCTTTTGATATACTGTACATAGCTCCATTTTGTTCTCCTTTTATGAAATTTAACACATAAAAAATCCCATGGAAGAGTAGAGAGAAGAAGGCAGAAATTAAGGACGAGAAAGAGAGAAACAGAGGGAGAATAAACAGATAGAGAGCAGATAGAAAAACAAAGAGTCAAGATATTTGATTGAGAGGAACCAAAGTAAAAAATGACTTGGAAAAGATGCTTCAATCTAATTATCAATTGTCATATGAAAACTACATTTTAATTCCAATGTTCTGATGAAGAAATACAACAAGAACCTTTGTGAAGTTTAGAAATATTTGTGGAGTGTTTCACAAAGATCCTAAATCTAACTAATCTCTAAGTTGGACTTGACAATTATGGGAAGCTGTTAGCATCTATGAAAATATTTTGTAAAAGTTATTTTAAAAAGGCATTAAATGTAGATTCAAACCATTCATATTTTCTATTATCAAGGAGATTTCATGTTCTTGATGTGAAATTAATAAAAAGTCTAAAATACTTGAATTTTCACTTTTGAAGATTTTTTATTTAAGGCTACAAATGGCTCTCCATAATTTTTAAGTCCAACTTAGAGTTAAGATGAACTTAGGATCTTTGTGAAACACCCCCCAGGTGACCATAATCAGAAAATGATATTGGTAATTCATACTCACCCAGTAACCTGAACATCAATGACTGTAGACCAAGTGCATAAGTCCGCTGGGATCTTGAAACAACTCTGAAAAAAGAGCAAAAAAATCATTGCCACGTCAACATCCAAAGTTTCAAGCAAATGCACCACTCCATAAAGAGTTAAAAGGACAATGAAACGTCTTGATATTAGTGTGAAAGCTTAAATGCAGGTAGTGACTCAATGCAGGTGTGACATACTTACAATGGTGATACAATATTATGTGCTCATACGATTATGGGACAATATTTTTACATAAAACTTCAGAAATATTAGTTATTTTTCTGCCATCATCGCTGTGAAACAAGCTGTGCTTTTTCATTATTTCTACTTTTTTTGTTGAGTTACATTTTAGGTTACATTAGTTAAAGATTGTAATCCATATTAATTTTAAAAACGATAAAACAATAACAAAACAAGTTTTCTCATGAAGTGGCATAGCTACAGTGGGAGTGGGGCGGGGGGGGGGGGGGACATATAAAGGAGGCACATGACCAAAGTCAAATGGCAAGAACATCAAAAAAAGGAAAGAAAAAGAAAGTGAAATGGGGAAGAGGAAAAAGACGAGACAGAAGATGATAGGATTCCCTCCTGCAGCTTTCCCTTTGACCCACACCATGCCAGTGATCTCCCACGATCACAAATTTGTAAGCTAGTTTAGAAACCTTACAGGCCGTCTGCACTAGTTTGGCCAGGGGGGATTAGACCACCCTGCAAGGTCACTGACAGGTGGTTATCTCATCAAATCAGCTCTCAATAAACATAAGAAAAAGGGGATCATAGGGGACCAACAAGCATCGATTAGGGATTGTTTGCTATATAAAGGGCACAAGTAGCTATAACTTAGTGCAGTGGGGCTTTAAGTCATCTTACCTCAGAGTTCCTGTTATCATGGGAACGGTGGCCAAGAATGTGAAGGTGATCATCAGGAAGAGAAGAGCAAAGAACGGTGCCCGTAGAGGGCAGTCTGTCACACACCTCCCTGACATAGCGCCACCTTGCGCTGCTGCAGGAGTACTGGTAATATTATTACTCTTCACACAATGGCATTCGTTGTACCTCTGCATATGCATGAAAACAAAAACGAAAGAAAATTATAAAAACTTAATCATGACAGTGTGATGTTGTTCTAGCTAGAAACATAGACCACTAGAGATGGTTTATATTTATCACTACAGTTTCAAATGAAATACTCTCTTTGTATACTTTGAACTTGATAGTTTTTGTATTCAAGTCTTTTGAAATAAGAGAATTCAGAAGTCAAGTTATAAGGGGATGGGACAAAATAATTAAAACAAACAATTTTTTACATTCTAAGGTCGTTGCAAAATAAAAGAAAGGGTGGGACAATCATAATATGTAATCTTTGTTTAATAAAGTGTTTTTCTTGGTGGAGTTTATGCTACAGCTTCATTTTCCTTTCATCATGATATAGGCCTAATGTTTTTTGCTTTTTTTAATTGTCCATCACATACAAATATATCCAGGAATTATGAGGCTACAGGATTTCGAAAAGAATGGTTGGGATCTACGACTGAACCACAGAATATTACACATGCACTAGCATAAGGTTAAAAAATATCGAGATCAACGGCTTCAGCCTGATTAATCACATTTGGTGACCTCATCATGTTGGCTGTCCTTTTAATCTATTTGACAAATTAATCTGCGGTATATTAGTCATCGACCTTTGATATATATTGGAAGAGGGAATATACTCATTAAAGCCAGTCATCTAAATGAAAGAAACAATTAGGCATAGTGTAGAATAGTACTTTGACAGGCAAAGTTTGGTATTTTAATTATCCAGACTGTTATTAGCAAAGAATATGAGGTCAAATAGTATCTGTTATACCCAAGCAGCACAGGTTTATTTGAGAATCAAGGACTCGAGCAGTTCTTATGTAGGTGACTATCTGAAAATTTGCTCCAACGACGATTGCTTGGGGCTTAATTTCATCAAAAGTATTTTAAGGTTAGGGTTAGAATAGCTATTGGATAAATGGCTCTAGGTTTAGGGCGAGGTATAATATCGGTCCCAGATTGATGATAAGAAATTCGGTCAGAATAGGAAATTACCTCAGAGCAGTTGTAGCAGGAGCATGTGTCGGCATACGACCTCTTTATACCCTAACCATATTTATCGTTTTGAATTTTATATAAAACAAAAACGGTACTTTGTATAACAAAAATTAAATGCAACATGCTTGTAATCGGCCATTTTTGCAGCAATTTAATCAAAATCAATGCATCGGTCTTAGTAAAGTGCCATGATACGAATTATTTCATTCACCTGTTATGAATTATTGTATCTTAATAGTCAGAATGCAAATTGCACACATAAGTTGTTGCTAGGTGGGACAAACACTAAGGCTTGTCCTACCTAACAACACGTAATACATGTATATATGCCATTTGCATTCTGACTATTAAAATAGTGACGTAATTTGTATCGAGGCACTTTACAAAGATGTATGCATTAAATTTGTAACATAACGAAAGAGTGAAAATTATTTCACTATTAAAGGTAAAGACCAGTATTGGAAACGCCCCAATTTCAAAAAATGAAATGGAAGCTCTCATTACCAATCACGTGAAAGAATATGTTTTGACTAAGACATGATGATAAAAAATTTGCCGGGAAACCGCCTACTAATTCATATATTTGGTAAATTTGTTTCTCTCATGGTCTTGTGAGAGATATAGGGTAGTCCCATATACATCTTTCTGTGTATAGTGCTTGTAACTTTACGAAGAATGGGCCAAATTTCTTATCATTTTGATGATTCCAGAACCTTGCAGATGCTAGATGCTAGATGATCAACCTTTTCTGATCGATTCCACAACGTTTCTTTCACAATGCAATCGCATGACCATTACTGGTCTTTACCTTTAAGCCCGTCTGTACTAGTTTGGCCAGGAGGGATTAGACCACCCAGCGTGGTCACTGACAGGTAACTATCTCATCAACTCAGGTCTCAATTAACATAAGAAAAAGAGGATCATGGGGGACCAACAGGCACCGCTTAGCCATTGTTTTCTATATAAAGGGCGCAAGTAGCTACAAGTAGAACAGTGGGGCTTTAAAAGAAAATGAACATAAAATACATAATCTGCCTACCTCTATACTATCCTCTGCATCTTCCTGTGTGTTCATACAGCCAGCATGGCAGGCCGAATAGTACATGACGTTATCCTCTCCGCAAACGGGTTGGAATTCATTGGCGCAGTGGCAGTCAGCATTACAGCCTGCTGTAAGATTCGCTTCATCGCCACTGTATGCCATCGCCCTGTGGTAGAAAGAATATCAAGACAAGATGAATGAATGGTGGTGGTTATTTTACCCGACTGCTAAGAAAGCATAAATGTTTGTAAGTTAGCAACCAGACGGCCGACAGCTTTAGGTCCTCTCTGAGGGAACTGGTAATGAGGATTAATGCCTTACCAAAGGGCACTAGCGCATCGCCCTAGTTTTGAACCCGGGTCACCGAATTACGAGACCACTGCTCTACTGACTGAGCTATCGCGCCTTCTCTGAAGATTAGATACTGTATTTCACAATCTGCTTGCTTTGTTTGATTACCAACGCATTCCATCTTGATGGGATCATGAAAGAAAGAAAATATATCAAGGCAGAAAACGAGCTCTATGTTGGTTGTACCTCTTTACAGTATCAAAACCTGGTTAAAGGTTCCTTAATAATACCTCAGTACTTCATTTTATTCCTGAAGCGAACAAAACAATTTTTGAATATAAGCAAACAAGTCTGAAAAACAAACATTTGTGGAACAGGTCAAATTTTCATCTCTCTTGCTCATTTCTCATTACTCTTCTACCAATTTGTTGGACAGATGCAGTTAATAGTTTGTGAACATTCAGTGTCAATCTTAACAGATTTCACCAAGTGAAATGTGTGTAAATATGCCGATTAAAAAATAATTGTGTTGGTTTTTACATATTATCATTCAGCAGTCTTCAAAGGAATCCAAAATTTGGAACTCAAGTGAAATTCAAATCGCAACGTTTTTTAATTTAATATTAAAATTTTCTTTTCTATTGTTTGTAATGGCCTTGAGTGACCTCGAATAATCTTCCAATTCACATTTGCCAAACTGTCATTAAAATATCATAACCGTTTTTTTTCTCAAAATATTTTCATGGTTTTAGTATCAAAGGAAAGAGCAAGGACTAAGCTTTCCATTTGTGGCATGCTGCCCTCTCTAGGGCTAGTCAATATAGGCTCAATTTCTCAGTTGCCTCAATCTTCATACGAGATGTTAGTGTGTATATTTGAATGCGTAAAATGTGCCTTTTGTGTTTATCAATTCATGATTTTCAGGAAAATGCCTTTACTTTCTAAAAGATAATTTGTAAACGATTAGTCCGATTGAGGTGATTTTTTTGTGCTGATTGATGATTAGGTAATTACGATGAATACGTAATTAGGTAATCTCCCATGCCCTTGGCTAATTAAAAATATCATTTAACATAAGGAAAGACAAGAACTAAAAATATAAAAAAAACATATATTTTAGAATCAACACGTACACATACACCCACAAAATCGTCAAAGTTCAGTGATTGGTAAGAGAGGTAGGCTATGTAATATTTTCTTATGTATTTCCTTATGTTGCCAAATTAAACGTTTCCATTTGTTTTGTACTGGTGCTTATATTATTCCTTATACTACCCTTCGCAATGATATATACTTTTAACAGTCTACAACCATGGTTTAGAGAGAGTTACATTCAGAAAACTAGATTTCTGTCGTCTCACTAGATGAAATCCCTAAATTAGTTTTGTGAGAATTCTAGCTTTTGTAATTTGAACAAAATTCAAGATTGAACAATTAAGATATCCTTTCTCTCACCCATTCCCATAGTCGACCGTAACTCCGGCGAAGGATGCGTTTGGGCAGCTGATCATGAAGGTGAATGTTAGAAGGAAAGACGCACAGAGACTGACCAGCACAAACTTCATCATCCCACGAAACTTGAGATCAAAACGCTTGACCATGTAGCCTCCGACCAACGCACCTAGCACACTGGACGGCGTGACCAGCAAACCTGAATGAAAATTAACAAAGGTGAAAAGGGACATGATTATGAAGAAGACAAGAAAAGACTTTCGACTGATATTTCATGAAATATCACAATTGTTTTACCCGTTTAAATATTTATTTGGTTAGGAAGTGGCTCGTCATAAATTTCATCTTACGATACTTGAGATTGAAAGTTTGACTCGGTAACCTCCAACCAACGCAATCAATACACTTGGCGGAGCGACCAGCAGGCCTGGATAAAGATTGAAAAAAATTATGAAAAAAGACAAATGGATATCTGAATTATTTTGTCCTTTTGAGAGTGGGTGCATGGTCTACATAACTTGCCATGAAATTAGATCGTACTGAGGTCGGCGTAAACTTTGGTCAGAGACGCGTTGTATTCTAACAACGTTCATCATAGTCCGATCGTTTTATCTGGGGCTTAAAATTTGGTCGGAGTCGCATCATTGTCTGTAAAAGGTCGTCAAAGTCCGATCGTTATAAGTGAGCTTATACTTTAGTCGGAGTCGCATCATAGTCCGTCAAATGTCGTCAATGTCCGATCGTTATAAGTGGGCTTAAACTTTGGTCGGAGTCGCATCATAGTCCGTCAAAGGTCGTCAAAGTCCGATCGTTATAGTGGGCTTATAATTTGGTCGCAGCCGCATCATTGTCTGTAAAAGGTCGTCAAAGTCCGATCGTTATAAGTGGGCTTACACTTAAGTCGGAGTCGCATCATGGTCCGTCAATTAAAGGTCGTCAAAGTCCGATCGTTATAAGTGGGCTTAACATTTGGTCGCAGTGGCATCGTTGTTTGTAAAAGGTCGCTTTAGTCCGATCGTTATAAGTGTGCTTAAATTTGGTCGCAGTCGCATCGTTGTCTGTAAAAAGTCGCTAGTCCGATGGTTTTAAGTGGGCTCTTTTTTCGTAGTCGCATCGTATTCCGTCACAGTTTATTCATAGCCCGATCATTATAAGTGAGCTTAAACGGAATCGACTCGGATTTTTACACTGTTTGACAAATTCACAAAAGTTTCATTGAAGTCCGGTCGTATAGTGGCCGTCGTCATTGAAGATTTAAGTTTCAAGATATTTATTGCGATGTAAAAAGTACATACAATTTTTTTTCGGACAATATCCGGACACATATCCTTTTGAGACAAAACTAAGAAGTCTGATCGCATATATGTTTTGAGCTGTTAGGTGTCCTTCAACCTTGTTCGGAGTCGGAGTCGCATCGTATTACGATAAATTCGACATAGTCAGACAAGTGTTGTCGGCATCTCACCCGATGGAGGTCGCTGAGGTTCACTGACGTATACATACCTGCTGTTATAGCGGCAGCGCCCGATGTCATGTTGAACTGCGACTCGAGGTACTTGGGTCCGAACACGGCGATGGAGGCGAGGCTGAAGGTCTCAGTCACGGTGATCATACTGACGCACATGAAGGCGGGGTTTCGTATAAGCATCCAGGTCGCCCGAGGGAAGTCCATCAGGCTCTCACTGAAGCCTGCCCGGACCTCGAACTGGTGGCCGTTGTGCGCCTCGTTTCGACGCTGCTCACGGACCTTCTTTGCTCCTAAGAAACAATGATAAAACATAACAGGTTGAGGGCAGGGTCATCAATGAAAGCGATTATGATCCCCCCCCCCCCCCCTAAATCAAGGATATATCCCTCAGTAATACTTAACAAAATCTGGTCAACAAAACTTTGATCCTCGTAAAATATAACTTTCCAAGTGCGAATCAAATATTCATAAAATTAGCATCATGATGGTAGATTTCTCATGTGATACTTCCATTTTGTTGTTGTTTACAGAGTACATTGAGAGCATGCTTTTCATGCGAAAAAAAATCAGTAAGCTTCCTGAAAATTATGTATACAGCTCTAAGCACCATCAAACAAGAGGAAATATTAACAAATGTGGAGATTTTTTACCTGGCATTGACCGCGTGAATCCACACAATGGAAAGGCTACTATAAGAGCCAGTGTACCTGTGACAAGGAACCCCATCCACCACGCCCCCACCCATACTGGACTCCTCGGTGTTATATCGAGTCTAAAGAAATAGAGGAAAAGAAATAGATAGAAAACATCATTGGAAATAGATGGTAATATAGTGGCTATATATAGGTTCAAATAAAGTAGACATGACAACACCATCGTTTTTTAAGACCATTATGATATATCTAATAACTTGAAATGGAAAACAATTCATGAATTATGGAAAAGAAAGCCGAGTTAAATTGACAGGCTAAAATCGCAAAAACGAGGAAAGTATTTCAGACTATAGGACACCATTTCATCAAACTTGTCATCAGTTGTCAGCAGATTTTTATCATTTGTCATTGAAAAAAAAAAGGCTTAAAGTTTGTGAAACGGGTCCATGGTGCAATAATCACAATTGTTGTTGTATTATTTGCCATTTCGTGTAATGTTATACGATTTTCATTGGTCACAGGAAATATTGTTCAACATCGCGTGCTACAAATCATTAAATATTGCCCGACCCTGATTTTTTTTGTTCTGTTTTTTTGTTCTGCGCGTCTGGAACTATAGTTTAGATCCATTTATCCTCGAAGCTATTTCGGCCAGGCACGTCAAGTACCAATAGCACTGACATGACTTCACCACGAAAGAAAAGTGAGATAAATGCTTTTACGATATTTGATAGGTAGATAGCTTCATTACAAAATATTGAAATACGCTTTCATGTTTGTTTTTTCTTTTTTCTTTCTAATTTAAAAAAAAAAAAAAAAAAAAAAAAAAAAAAAAAAATCCCTTTTTTTCGCGTTTATCTTTTTTTCTTCCTGACAGCGATAGAAACCTCACAAAATGTCACCCAGACAAATATTACATTGGAATCCCTGGAGAAATGAATATCGCTCAAAAATAGAAAACATGCAAGATTAGTTTCCATAGAGATGGAAGCTAGGACTTCATATATTAATGGGATACAGAGTCAGGGAGCTTAACTGATCATCATGAAAGTACCACTGTAAACTCATGAATCGCCACGATAGCTTAAATTTTACTACTTTTAAATAACAATAGAGAAAATTCTGTTGTTTAAGCTTCACTTGATTTAGACAGTCAATATTTAAATTGCTGAACACAGTTTAAAATTGAAAATTGTCTGAAGTCTCAAATATTAACAAGAAGTAATTTAGGTAAAGAAAACCTTAACAAAATTGTGATTAACTTTATTAAGTCATTAACTTTATAAGCCTGACGTAACACAAAATACACTTTGAAGAATAATTGAGTTTTGATAAAGATGAATATACAGTGCGTCCCAGAAAAAACGAAACCGAGAATTATCGATGTTTTATCATAACTTAAATCACAATTATAATTGATAAATGACATACCCTTTCTTCAAATTGTGTTTAATCACTCATACGTAAAATGTGCATCATAATACTGCATCAAATGAAAGAGGAGGATCTAAGCTTATAAATATGTGTCATTTATTAGTTATAGTTGTGATTAAGTTATATGATAAAACATCGATTCTTGGTTTCGTTTTTTCTTGGACGCACTGTATTTTTAAAAATATCTTTAAAAATTCTCTCTAATCCTAAGTGGAAGAATTCCAAATGGAAATGTTAAGTGAAATGGATAACTCTTCAAATACCTCACATTCGAAATAATTTATGACGAGAAATAGCCGAAAACGTTGGATCAAACTTTCATGCCACACGTGTTTATGTTGTTTGCGTGTGTGTGTGTAATCCCATACATCCTTTTATGTATGCACCGGATACGATTTTCTGCTAGACAGTCCGAATCATTTTTTTATCATTTGGATCATTTCAAAACCTCCCATTAAATATCGATTTTCATGTAACCTTTCCCAATCGTTTCCAGACAGTATTTATTTCACAATGTAATAGTGTGGTACGGTATGTCACTGAAACAGCTTCCGTAGGACTTTTGTGCCAAAATTGATTGATTTGTTGTTGTTTTGTTTTTGCATTTTTTGATTTATTGGAGTCCAAGCTATCAGATATTGATGGGGTTCAAATTTTCCCGAAGAAACCAAATTTACCTATTGCGCTCTATATAAGCCATTTTGGCGCCCAATATGGACCCCCCAGGAAATGAAGGAGGGGTCTGAAAATTTGAACCCCATCATTTTGGGCCAATTGGGACCCTTTTGAAGCCAAAACAGCAACAACAACAACAACAACAAACCAACTTTGGCATACATACCATACCGCACTACCTGCACATGGCTGGGAAGCATTAAGGTATATATATTTATAGCGTCGACCACTTTTCTTGTTGAGATGCACGTTGGAGATGTTTTGAAAATCACTTTGCTAATCACATTGTCCCTACCGAAATTGTCTTCAAAGTAAAGAAACAAATAATTATAATGATCACAAGAAGACTAATGGAATCTAAATTTGTCATTCTACACCTGGTCTATAATGTTGAAATTCCAGACATTTAGGGAGCCATGGGCTGGTCTATAATGTTGAAATTCCAGACATTTAGGGAGCCATGGGCCCCTTGGGATTTGGATGCCACTAAACATGAGGCCATGATCATTATCATCATCATCCTCATCATCATCATCATTATCGTCTTCACCATCTTCATTATCCCCATCATCATCGCCATCATTATCATTATCATCACCATCATCATTATCACCATCGTCATCATCGTCATCATCATCATTATTATCATCATCATCATCCTCATCATCAATAACAACATCTTTATCACAAAATGATTATGTTTTCATCATCGCCATCATTATCATTATCATTATCATCACCATCATCATTATCACCATCGTCATCATCATCATCATCCTCATCATCAATAACAACATCTTTATCACAAAATGATTATGTTTTCATCATCGCCATCATTATCATTATCATTATCATCACCATCATCATTATCACCATCGTCATCATCATCATCATCCTCATCATCAATAACAACATCTTTATCACAAAATGATTATGTTTACCCAAATACCTCAAACTTTAAACAAGTGTCCTTGTCGGACATGTATCGGATAACGGTATTTGTTATTATTTTTCCTCCGAAACTAATTTTTTTTTTTTCTCAATACGAGTGCCCTAACTGGGTTGAAAAATAGCTAGTATAACTTTGGTTGTCTTTAATATTTCTAGACAAAATGCAAATTTAACCATTGTGGACGCAAATATGTTTTTATTTAAACTCTATGCAAGGGCAATATAAGTATATACTAGGATTTGGTTTGGAACATTAATTTTTGGCAATATTGGTAGGAGCGCCGATGAGCTTAATTTGAGGAGCGGGACGTACACAATGTTGTTTTTGAAATTATATTTTCCGCTAATAACATGCTAATAACATGCTAAAAGTGGATAGAACATTATGAGTCAGCTTCTTTGAAATCAGCGCCAATGATTTTTTAGAGGGGGCGAGTTGCATTTTTCGTTAGGGGAAAACACACGTTACCTTAGAAACATATTGAGTGGATCGAAATAACGGGAAAGCATTAAGGAATAAATATTTATAGCATCGACCATTTTTCTTGTTGGATTGCACGTTACGATATTATAAATATCAATTTGATCATCGTATTGTCCTCACCAAAATTGGCTTCAAATTAAAGAAACAAATAATTATATTGATCAAAAGGAGACTAATGGAATCAAAATTTGTCATTTTTCACCTGGCTGGGAAAGCATTAAGGGATATATATTTATAGCATCGACCATTTTTCTTGTTGAAATGCACGTTACGATATTTTAAACATCACTTTGATCATCGTATTGTCCCCAACGAAATTGTCTTCAAAGTAAAGAAACAAATAATTATATTCTTCTTATCAATTATATTGATCAAAAGGAGCCTAATGGAATTAAAATTTGTCATTCTTTACCTTAGTGTGGTACGGTATGTCACTGAAACAGCTCCCGTAGGACTTCTGTGCCAATTATTTTTGTTTTTGCATTTTTGCATTTATTGGGGTCCAAGCTATCAGAAATTGATGGGGTTAAAATTTTCCCGAAGACACCAAATTTCCCTATTGCGCTCTATATAAGCCATTTTGGCGCCCAATATGGACCCCCAGGAAATGAAGGAGGGGTCTGAAAATTTGAACCCCATCATTTTGGGCCAATTGGGACCCTTTTGAAGCCAAAACAGCCAAAAAGTCAACCTTGGCAAAAATATCCTACGGGATTACATACCATACCGCACTATAATCGCCTGATTAACTTCGTATTCAACTCTCATATATACCCTCCATTAAAGGAGAATTTCCGTCTGTTCACGATATACATAATAACATGAGCAAAGGAAGGCCATCTTGATGAAAAATCAAACAAACAGGCAATTAACTCGCATGTAAGAGTTCAATGAAAATGATACACGCACATGACGCAATAATAATGCTTGTTTCCTATTAGCGAAAACAAGGCTATTATTATCGTTTGAATGACAAATCGTGACTGTGCTTTTCACCAAAAAAAGCCTTGTAGTATCGTGTCAAGGCGAACACCTTGCCAGTGTGATACAATAATAAAAATAGGATATTCAAGCAACAAACTGGAGTGTGTGTTTCGTTTGTTTGTTTTCTTTATTCTTATTTTGTTTTATTTTTGTACAATCTTTGGTCATGGCAAAGATAAGATGATATCATGATAATGGTATACTACAAAGGCAGGTCCATCCCCAAGATACTTCAAACGGGGAAAGAGGGTGTTGGGGCCAAAATTTCCCGAACAAAAAAAAAGTCATCAAAATTTGAAAATATATATCTACATGATATTTACAATGGTAAAAAATGTTAGACTATACTTCTGCCCATAAAAGTCATGAATTTGCCTACTGGAGTTTTGATCATCATTAGGTAGTCAAACTACATCCCTTCTCAAATTTAACAAAAACACATTCCTTTATTTTGCACTGTTGAAATAGCTAATCAACATTCTCATCTCCGAAACGGAAACTGTCGCTTTTGCCATCAACTTCTGTCATAATAATGGTCTAAAGCAACACTCCAGGTACTTTTCAACGCCGTGCAATGTATATAATTGATGCAACAAAAGGAAACATCTGACAAAGTTATTTCCGCGTTGGACTAAAAGTAGATCTGAAGTTGGCAATCGAAACGGGATGTGTCGGTTCGGAGCCAAGGTCAATGTGTAAACTGGTTCATGACCTTACTTAAAAACACAAACTTCTAAAGTCCGAAAAGCATCAAACTTTGTTTTAATCAAGGGTCCTAAAACCAGGGAGGTGTGAGTTTCCTCCCTGGTAAAACTAAATCAGATGCATGAACAGAAAGAGTCGAAATTCCATTTTTCGTCGCAATTGACGTTTGACCAAAGAATTTAAAAAGGTAAAATAAGTCTTTAAGTTCTTAACTTGGCAACTTGTTTCAACGGAAGGAAAAAAAAGAAGGTTGTTTTCTGTTAAAAAAAATGGCAATTTTCAACTTTTCGACAAAGTGTATATACTCATTGTTTTTCATTTATAGACGATTCAATTTACAGGATAGCAACTGCTTTCGAAAAAATCAACCTAACGCAATTGATATAGTCTCGCGCGTCTTCTATTGAAATATACGAACGTTATGTACGTAATCCGAAAATAATGTCAATAAAATAGGGTATTTAAATTATAAATTGTTCGTTGAAAAAAAGTTGCGATCGTATTAATTTAGAACAAAGTGGCATTAAAAGAAGAATATGGTTGTTGTTGATTTGAAGAACAAAATGAAATCCCGTCGTACAACTAGGGTTTAACACACTTTCCTGTAACACCACTAAAACGATATAAGAAATATAAGATAATTTACCTTTTTTGTTTCTTTTTTGTTTCTTTTACAGATACAGTATATTGAACAGTTCATTGAACTTCTGATATCAGTTATCTCGACTCAAGAGCTAGCTAATTATAAGTAGCTTTAAAATAATACAAACAATTAAGAACATAAAGTCCAGGGGGGTGTTTCACAAAGATCCTAAGTTGAACTTATCTCTAAGTTGGACTTAAAATTCATGGGAAGCCATTAGCATCCTTGAAAATATTTTGTAATTTTTTTTCAGAAGGCATAAAATGTTGATTCAAATCATTCATATTTTCTATTATCATGGGAGATTTCATGTTCTTGATGAGGAATTGATGAAAAGTCTAAAATATTCCAATTTTTGCTTTTGAATATATTTCAATTTAAGGCTTCAATGGCTGTCCATAATTTTTAAGTCCAACTTAGAGTTAAGTTCTACTTAGGATCTTTGTGAAACACCCCCCAGGACTATAACTATTTCTACTTACTCATCTTTGCCGATAAGAGGGTCTATGTACATTCCTAGAAACACGCCTCCTAAAAGATACCCCAAGGCTGGACCTAATATAGCAAACGCTTTAAACACACCTGCAAAAGAAAACGATAAATTAGAACCATTTATATGGATGGAGTTTTGTGTTCAGATTGAAAAACATATTTTATCAAGATTCTCATATTCCATCATTACCCTACTTGTTGAGATTCTAACTGTCGATTTGGAAAAAGACCAGTTGGTTTAATTCTTCATCAATTACAAGTAAAATGAATTCTAGCAATAGAAAGTTAACTGAACAATCCTAATAGTTGCCATTCTCCCTCCCTTGTGATTGGTGACATGAATTCTTCTTCATCATCGCCATCATCACCATTGCATCACCATGGCATCACCACCACCACCATCATCATCACATCATCATCATCATCATCTGCCACACTCAACCCAGGTGATGTAAATGGGTACCTGGCAGGAATTAATTCTTTGAAATGCTAGAGCGCCGCAATAGCAGCACAGCTAAAGCCGGGGTAATAATCTCCAAGTTTAAAACTGAGCATCAGCATCATCATCTTCATCACCACCACCACCACCACAATCACCCCCCCCCCCCATCCCCTCTTATCATCAAATACATCTGCTCAAATCTCACCTAAGTAAATGCCTGCAGATGCAGGGGCTACGTTTTCATCGATGTACGTTATTCCCAGCGTGTAGATGGGCGCCGCCCCTAAACCATGCAGGACCTGAGCTCCGATAAAGACCCAGTAATAGCTGCTCAGACCCGCGGTATCTGTAGAGTCCGGGTTGTCTTCAGTTTTGTTGAAAGCGTTGCATTCGTCTGAATGAACTTGCTAAATGATATAATAATAATGGAATGTATTCACAAAATAATTCTCAATAAAGTATTTTATCAACCAATACAATTTATTAAAAAATGTAGCATTATATCATGTAAGTACTTTATTCCAATTGTTTGTTTCTTGTACCTTTTTGTTGTAGTAATAACTGTTGAGTATTTGTAATTTTCTATATGATGTGATGATAATGATAATGCAGGACTGCAAGTACATATAGATAATGATAGCCTAGTTCTTGATGTATTGAAAAGCAATGGAATAATAATATTACAGTTTAAAATATATGATACTTAGTCTTGTCATGATGGTAGAATGTGTAATGTTCAAGAAATACATTTGCAATAAGGAATTGCATTTTTTCAACAACAAAAAACAAAATCAATGCAAAGGTGTAGACTTAAATTTCTTCTTTTTCTTAATATTCATTTTTATTTTATCAAGAAGCAAAACAGTCGAGTCTCTCACCCCATCATTCGCCCTGTAGGGCCCGGTGGTAAACTGCGGCACGGCGAACATGAACGACCCGCAGCCGAACAGAAGAGCTCCTATCCCCAGCCACATCGGCTTGTGACCCCTCTCTCCGACGTACGTCACGAAGACGATGATGATCATGACTGTGAAGTCGAAACTGCTGGAGATGAAGCCGCTGCGGACGCTGGGAAAGTTGTAGCGGCGCTCGAGCGACGTGACGACCACGTAGACAAGGCCGTTGACGGTCATGCCCTGCGCGACGACGAAGGTGGACAGAAACACGAGGTAGCCGATGGGGTTGTTGCAGATCTACACGGCAAAAAGGTAAGTGATGACATAACAATTATAACGATTGTTTCAATACACAAGATGAATCAAAAGTCAATTTTTCAAAAATTATATCTCGAGGGGGGGGGGGGTGTGTGTGTGTCTTTAATTTTTAGAGGACCTATTATAATGCTTCCAATAATATATTTGAAGTAGTGCCCCAATGGGGAAGAAACGTAAGAGAAAAACAGATATAAGTGATATTTTTTGTACCCGACAAACGGGAGAGTGCATGGTCCATGACTACGTCACAATCCACTGACCAAATAGCCAATATATGAGATTCGCATATCAAATTTAGTGATCTCTTATTTCAAACATTCATAACTCTCTCATGGTTGGTTATATTTATTTCTAAAATTCTCCTTTCTGTTTCTCAAATTTGTTCAGCTTTCATACAAATCAACTTTATTATTATGTATTATTGAGAAAAAAAAACAATTTTGTACTTCATTTGAATATATGTATGTTTATGAGAAATAAATTATGAAAAGAAATGAAATAAAATGAACTTGTTACAAATGTTGGATTGCCCTTTAAATGTAACCTTTTTGAAGAGCGTTAGCCATTATTGGCAAATGATGTGTAAGCACACACGTTCCCTAGTCCTCATCCATTCATTGCCCTTTGAGGCACAATATTCCTTACGAAAATGTACAAGAGATGTATATATAAAATGCAGCTATTCTTGGCATGATGTGATCCTTTCAGCATAACATAGGCGTAGCCATTTTCTCGAAAATGTGACATACCAGTTGAAGTTGTACATGAATCATGCACCAAGCTTTAGTTGGAAAGACTTAAATCATTAACAAAACCTTTACTTTTCAATGAGGGAAAATCATAGCTGAAAAGGTGGAAATTATATTTGGTGAAAAATATTTAACATGGGAACGATTGTAACTTATTCATGTACAAATACTAAAATATAGCGGTTGACAAATCTATTTAATTTATGAGAAACCTTCACCCCAGGAGACTACCAACTTATTTATGCAATTTGCATTCTGGCATTGTAGTACAAAGGATAATTGCAGGTGAATGCAATGCTTCATCATCATCACACACACACACCTAGGGAGGAAGCATCCATACATTTGAATAAATTGACTTGATGTACGTCACGTTATCAAGAAAATGGCAAAGCCTACGTCGTGCTCAGAAACTGTACATTATTCTTGCTTTATGTCTCTCTCAAACACTCTGGTGGGAAATCTTGTAGATTATTGTGCAAGAATATAATAAATCTCTCAGAAAAGGTGAAGTTATTTCTTGGGGTATGGTTTCCATTAAGTGATCGAGAGAGTCTGAAATTGAAATTGAAATTAAAATAAATAAATTGAAAAAATTGAAATTGAAATAAAAAATGTATAATAATAATAATTTAAACTCTCGTGATTTATTTTCATGTCAGTTATT
Source organism: Strongylocentrotus droebachiensis (assembly GCA_035222895.1). Classification (NCBI taxonomy): domain Eukaryota; kingdom Metazoa; phylum Echinodermata; class Echinoidea; order Camarodonta; family Strongylocentrotidae; genus Strongylocentrotus; species Strongylocentrotus droebachiensis. The sequence goes on from JAVYIG010008315.1 coordinate 33,353, forward strand.
AACAAATAAAAAAATTAACAATATAAATAATAGTAATAGAAATTCATATAATTATGTTTCCAAGGCTTTGTTCTTTGTTATTTTACAGTCTTCTCATGATGATTGCCAATCAAATCAGGAATCTATACCACTTACTGTACATATATTTTAACGTCAAGGTATAACGTACACGTACATTATGATGGTTTGCTGTCACTTTGTCTACAACATTAATTAGAAATATTGTGTGGATTTAGCAGGCCTTTGTACAGAATGATGAAGCCATGCATAATAATGTGTTCCCTTGTCTGAAATTGCTATTGTCAGGAAATTCCGCAAGGGTATAGAATCGACTAGAGTCGCATGTAATTAATTTGCAAGGAGCGTGTGTACCAGACAATACATTAATTATGACGGTATTTTATACAACATGTACTCTGAACACTATAAACGGAGCCCATCGAACAATAGGGGATAGTTCGCAAGCTGTTCGAGACGGCGACAGTCATGTCTGTGGACGTTTTATGAGCAGCTATAATTCTGCAGCTGCATACATACAAATCACACTTTCTCGTTGCAAAAGAAGCCATAAAACAGTTCAAAATCTGTTATCGTTGTTGTTGTTGTCATTTTGTTTCTGTTGCTACCATAATTTGAGATTCCCCATATTATTTGAAATTGAAGGCAACACATTTAATTCTGTTTAGTGTTAATTACCCGTTGCCATTTGTTTATCCGCAAAATACGAAAATCCAAAAATACATCGTTTCATCACGCCCATATTGGAAACAAAGATCAAGATCATCATTCATGGTTATATACAAGACCATGTACATGATTGTATAGTACCATCCATTCCCATACCTTGTATGAAAAACAAATGGTATTATGTGTATACAGGTACATTGATATTTTATTTGTTTACAATTATGAGGACCATTTACACCATAGAAGAATATGTGGTTCACAACTTCACATAAATCATTTTAATGTTCTTCAGATTCACTTATGAAACTTGCTCAATCCACTTATCAACTACTTTGCACATACATCATTTTCATTAAAAAAATTGTTTAAATTCACTTATGGAACTTAATCAATCCACTTATCGAGTACTTGTAATACAGCAGTTGACAAATCTATTGCATTAGGGACTTTTAGATTTGCGTGGACTGATACGTGTGACGTCCATTCAAGGCAGTGCATTAAAAGGACGTCGATCGTAGCAATCCCCATTGTCTTCGTGCGAATCTAAAAGTCCCTATTTATGAGAAACGTTCATCCCAGAAGAATACAACTTATTTATGCAATTTGCGTTCTGGCAATTGTAGTAGAAAGGATAATAGCAGGTGAATGCAATGTTTTATCACCACACACACACCTGGGAAGGAATCATCCATAAATTTGAATACATTTACTTGATAAACGACTTCACAAAGTACGTCACGATATCAAGCGACGCCCATGTCGTGCGCAGAAACTGTATACACATTATTCTTGTTTAATATGCCTTTCTCATACACTGTGATGGGGATCCTTGTAGATTAATAGGCAAGAATATAATAAATCTCTCAGAATAAGTGAACTTATTTCTTGGAAGGAGGTTTCCGAATTCCGTATCAAATTTACCGACAAATGAGCCTAAAATGTCTAACACCCCCCCCCCCCCCCCTCCCCCTAAAAAAGGGTAAAAACACCACCTCCAACGACACCATCTTGTACATTTATAATTGCGTTCACACAGTACCGATATTATACGAACCTTCGTGTTTTATTTTCTTGGCAATTATTAACAAATTCCAAAAAATAATAAAATAACAATAATAACAAAAATTGCATATAAGTTTGCAACTATAAGACTTTAAAAAAAATATATATATATCTCTTATAAAGGGCCTTTGAAAAAAAAATGTTGTAGACCCTATTGCCCTTTGCGACCGACCCCAATCGACGGTCGGCTTTTAAAAAAAGTTTTTTGTTTGTTACTGTTTTTTAGAAGAAAAAAATGTATTAAAACATTCAAAACTGAGAAATTTATGCTCAAAGAGGGAGTTAAAAAAAAAAAAAAAATCCGACCGACCGATGTGCTTGATGGCTTGCTGTCACTGTACATGTATATGCTTTTCGACAACATTAATTAGAAATGTTGTGTGGATTTAGCAGGCCTTTGTACAGAATGATGAAGCCATGCATAATAATGGGCTCCCTTGTCTGAAATCGCTATTGTCAGGAAATTCCGCGAGGGAATAGAATCGACCAGAAACTTTCATGCGAATCGCATGTAATTAATTTGCAGAGAGCGCGTACCAGACAATACATTATTTATGACGTTATTTTTATACATGTACTCTGAACACTATAAACGGAGCCCATCGAACAGGGGATCATAGACATCTTTCGCAAGCAATGCTATGTTCGAGATGATATGGCGACAGTCATATGCCTGTATATATGATGTATGTATGTTCATATAATTATGAACAGCTATAATTCCTCACCTGCATACATAATTATACATCCAAATCACACTTTCTCATTGCAAATGAAGCCATAAAACAGTTGAAAACCTGTTCTTGTTGTCGTTTTTGTTGCTGTTGCTACCATTTGAGATTCCCCATAGTATTTGAAATTGAAGGCAACACAATTAAATTCTGTGTTTTCACCCGTTGCCAATCGTTTACCCGCTTTATACGAAAATATAAATATACATCATTTCATTACGCCCATATTGGAAACAAAGATCATGATCATCATTCATGGTTTATCTACAAAGAAATACAAGACCATACATAGCACCATCCATTCCCATATCTTGTGTGAAATAAAACGGTATTGTGTGTATACAAGTGAATTGATATTTTTATTGTTCACAATTTTGAGGACTATTTACATGCACACCATAGAAATATGTGGTTACATAAATCATTATTTTCATAATTGCTGTTCAGATTCACTTATGAAACTTAATCAATCCACTTATCGAGTACTTGTGTCTAACCTCCCTGGTCTATGCAATATTTATCACTATATTGATCACTTTCGCTTCCTTTTAATTAATGGAAACAGGTAAACTCTGTTTTTGATGTGTGTTTGAAGTCAGTTGTTTAATTGAAGTACCTTTAACATGTAGAACCAGGAAATTAATTGAAATTTTAATAAACTCTCACCATCCACAAGAGTCTTGCGTAGACTACCATGTAAAATCCAATTGTCTGCCACGCGCATTTTAGCCAAGCCTAATAATGGTTTTACATAATTTGCCGTTACGTAATAGAGTTGACGGTAATGAAGAATTGAGTGTGTACACTGGTACAAGTACGAGGAAAAGGAAGCAATTATAACTGAACTCTGAAGTCAAAAGACTCTTTTTAAATGCCAGACAAGGAAATAAATCTGAGGAGCGTATAGCAAAACAGGTGCATACATGTACTATCCGTTAAAATGCAATCCAACCCTTGTAATACGTTCATTTGTATGAAAACAGAAACAATACGAGAAACAACACAGAGAAAGTTTGTAATAAATCGGACCAGTATTAATATGAAAGTTATGAGTGTTTGGTCACTAAGTCTATGGCCTAAAATAGACACGGAAGATACTGAACGAGATATACAGATACTAAGATCAACATGAACATGCTGATTTCAAATTAGGGGAAAAAGAGGAAACTTGACTAAACTATTTGAACCAGAAAATCCCTATACTTTAGTTTTGGGCACATTATGATTATTTTAGGCATACTGTACATGCCAATTAACGCCTCCAGGCTCCACTGAGTATATAGACAATGCATATTAACAGTACGATATGCGATATAATTATGTTGTATTTGTAAGAATGATATTTAATTCGTCTGGGGGTTCAAAATGTACGAATGCTCCCAAACTAGTGAAGGTTACTTATTTTAAGGATAAGTCCTCCAGAAACAAATTCCCAAAATAGTTCAAATTCAGAGAGCATGTTGTATGATAATGAAAATTCTAAAGAATAACAGACACAGGAAGTATTCATCGGTTAAATGTACAATGATTTGTCAATTAACAAAATAACAAACAAATAAAAAGAAGAAAATTAAAGAAACTACAAATAACCCCTTTCCCCGAAGAAAACACAGCTTTTAAGTATTAGCCTATGCATGTACAGTGTAGTTCATTTTTTAAACGGGAATGTATACGGACATTGAATGGCACAATACGTGCTTCATCAGTCTATCTAAAGAAATAATTTTGAAAATGTAATGTATACAGTCATGTACATCATTCAGTCAACCAGGTACTGACTCATTTTCATATTCCCCCCTTTTGACGATTCACAACAATGTCCTTGAGTCTTGAGTCTTGGTGAAAATATCAATCCACCGTACACGCGTTGCTATGGTAACAACGAAGTCACTATGGTATTGTGAGAAAAGTGCTGCTTGGCTGTACGCCAAAAAAACATCCACCTTCGATATTTCATGAATGAATGATGTTCATATAATTCGTGTAGTTCCGTATTTATTTATAAAGATGTTCGTGACTCACTCTGCAGCTTCTGAATAGATCTGACAATATTATTGAATCATTCATACTAAAATCCGCAACAAATCGTGCGTGTATAACTGTATATTGAACCTTGATATGTACATGCGCTGTACAGTATCTGTGTGGCAATATGAAGTATATTCTGCTAATATATTTTCTGCCTTATACTTCCTGGAGTGTTGGGAGGAGTGCTACGATTGCAATCTACATGGATAGTTTTCTTTAGAACTTTATCTTATTGCAATGACGACCTTCGTCATTGCCTTGTTTTCGTTCACATTCTGCCCCATTAATATTCTTGTTTTCCTCCTGGTTTTCCTTATCGTCCAAAAATCCCATTCGTTTTGCACGTAGTGCTTGTTATTCCTGGTTAGGTCCTTTCCTCAAGTCCTTTTCCTTTCAAATTTCGTAGGCATCATCTCTAGCATCTCATCAAGGTCACCTACTTTTTCGATTTTCGAAATCACTCATGCATGACCGTCCAGGCGCCATTTTGTCCGTTTCTGGTCTATTTTAAGGCCTTTATATCTTCCTTCCTATCTCCACTATCCTAGATCCTACAAACTTCTAACAAATTCCTCTAGATAGTCTGAGAGATGTTCTTTCATCTGCGATGGATGACTTGACCTTCAAAATGCCATCTTCATACTCGAAATTCAAATCTAAAACCGACTCCGTCAAAAATCTCTCAAGTTCTTGAAAAATGGACCCCTAAATAATCTAAAACTGCCATAACTTTCTCATATAAATTCCGTTTTGTATTTAAATCACACAGTATCTTTATCTTATAATTGCACATAGCCATGCCAAATTTCACGCTCCAATGGCTTTGCACAACATAAATAGCGCCCTCTAAAGTTCTGGGAATTGGCTTTCTCTCTGTGGCCGTATCTCCATAATGGCTTGGCAAACCCGTACCCTTTTTTGGATTTAGATACTTGAAGATATGCCCTTTCCAGCCATATACAAAATTATATACCCTATCACTGACCAAATTTGAGAAAATTGCCCTCCAAATTCGTCATTTTCAAGAAAATTAAGAAATAACTTCAACTTGCTCTAAAATGGCGATCGTTATACCTACATCAATGAAACTTTGCAGACATATGTATCCATATACGTGACAACTGTTTACCAAGTTTGGTAAAATTCGAATATGTCAGCGCCAAGTTATCGCCAAAAATGATGAATTTACTATGGATTACGTAATAGCGCGTTCAATGCGCGCAATACATTGCGCGCAGTTAACAATGGTGTCAAACTGACCGCAATGAAGTGCCCTTTCGGATGATACCAAGTATTATATATGTTCACACAGAAAATTGTGAGTAAATCGCATTTGAACAAAGATCACTACACGAATTCCGCCGAGTTTCCGCCCGAACCTAACACGTTTCGGCTATGACGTCATTTTTTCAGACTGCTTTTCGCCCCTTAAACGTCCTTTTTTTTCCTTGAAAATTTGCAGTGACATGCCGAGTTCCAATACGCAGGGCACCTCTTGGCCGGATTTTTGAAATTGGTCAAGGGGGCCATTTAAGACGCCATTTTGTCCTATACATCTATTTTACATCACGTGTTTCGATAGGATTATCATAGAAAAAAAGAGAGTGGTTTACAATAACAACCATGAAATTCTCTTTCTAATGATACCAAATACGGCCCATAAAGAGACGTAAAGAGAGAGAGAAAAAACAATTTAACTCCGGCCATAATACAGATCCTGCACGTTTTCCGCCCATTCATTACACGCATTGTCTATGGGGCATATCGGGTTCACGCTTTTGGCCCCCAGAACGAACTTGATTGCAATGTCAAACATGCACCAAATCCCATTGGTTTGTGCACGCAGTGCTTGCGAGCCCTTTCTAGGTTCTTTCCCCTATCCCAATTTCTTTCAAACTTCGTAGGCATAGTACCATCCCATCAAGGTCACTGTTGATGCCTTTCTTTCGCCCTACCTATCTCCAATATCACAGAAGCTACAGACTTCGTGCAAGTTGCTCTGGATAGTCCGAGAGAAGCTCTTTCGTTTGACACGTAGAAACACGGCGTCATTGCACGCACATCGTTCTGACACGATTGCATTTCTAGTTATTATTATGATAGGCCTACTTAATTAAATGTATATTTTAAGAAACAATAATAAATAACAGAATCATTAGTGGTTATTATATTAAAAACTGAGATGGTAGTGAAACACATTAGATTTGATATCCAATATGTTTTGTATCCAGTAATTACATTGTATTAATTTAGAACTGACCAATTAATGGTTTCATTATGAAATTCGAACACTTTTTTTATTCAATTTAAGGAAACAGGCCCATAATAATCACCAAGGATCTGGGTTTAATTTTGGGTGGACTGGAGAGGTTTTTGGTCGTTTGTTGTTTGGAAGGCGCCCTACCCACACCCTCCCTCTCGGGACTACCAACTCGACAGGCAAGAGGACCATCAAGACTGTTACAAACCAGTCCTCATTGTTCTTCGGATGATCCGGAGAACAATTATAACCCGACATTTCCTCCGCCAAAATTCCTCCCAGCTTTAGTTTATGCAGGGAGGAGGGAGGTCCTCCCACCTCCCTGGTTTATGGAAGAAGAATTTGTAGGAGCATTGACCGGCCCGGGAGCGGCCCGGGAAGCATGTGTTGCATAACTCGGCAACATCATTTGCATAACTAACCACGTAGAAAATTAACCGACTCTCCACACTAAGAAAAAATGGTGCAACTATGCACCTTTAGGGGTTAAATCCTGCACCCTTTTTAAAGGTTCAATCTGGCACCCTTTTGGGGGAAATGTTAGTACCCTTTATGGTTCAATCCTGCACCTTTAGGGGTGCAAACCGATGCAACAATAGCAGCACCTTTAGGGGTTAAATTCTGCACCCTTTAGGAGGGTGCCAGAATGCACCTTTTAGGAGACATGTTAGTACCCTTAATGGTTCAATCCTGCTCCTTTAGGGGTGCAAACCGATGCAATAGCAGCACCTTAAGGGGTTCAATCCTGCACCCTTTAAAAGGTGCAATCTTGCACCCATCATCGAGGAATACTCGTGACATTTGCTCGTACACATATACATATTAAACATGCATGATGTTTCTTGGTTAGTAAAAATATAATCAATATATATATTGCTAAAACGTGAATGTAATTGTAACATGATCAGACAAAATAATCTATTGGTTAATGATTGCCGAAGGAAAATAAAAATCACATAATTGATGTGCATTGTCATAATTTGCTTAACAAATATGATAAATGTATTTTTATGTGAACACGTGGAAAGTAATCATGAATATGCATGCGATATGCAAACATTTATTTTGCACCTTTTTGGGTTGTTAGGGTTCATTTTTGTGGGAAGGGTGCAAAATCTTATATTGCACCCTTTTTTGAACCCCTTTTCCTTCAATAGGGTTCATTTTTATGTAAAGGGTGCAAACTCGTATTTTGCACCCTTTTTTGCACCCTTTTTTCTAAGAGTGTACCCAGACAACATGGAAGACGTCGAACCAAAAGACACATGTCATTAGTTACCCGTCGTTCACTATGTAACGAGTGGTCGTCTTTATTGAGGAGTAATTATCACTGGCGTAGCGTAACTCCAATAATTGAAGGGGAGGTGGAAACTGATGTCGTTTGAAGAACACATGTCGTGCGAGCTTTACTAGGTGATCGATTTGCGAGAGAGGCCGTGACGACGGCGCGCCGTCGTCACGGGTTAAGGTGTAGAATGAATGTAGAATAATCTGTATTGCCTCCCCCCCCCCCCCTCTCTCTCCTCTCCCCCTCTTTTTCTCTACTTCTTTTTATTTTGTTCTTTTACGCTATTCAATTGAGCGGGGCCCCATGACCCTCCCCCACCCTAATTGTAACTACGGCACTGGAAGTCATCATGCTGGTTGTAGTTGTATCGAGTAATAATTAAAGTGACAAGATAGTTTTCCAAGCTCAGGCGTTCCGGATTCCATGACACGTGCACCCGTAACAATTGCTCCGCTGTCACATTTCTTAACTTGCTGAATCCCCAGCATCAACCAACAACATTCACACCGATACCCTGATTTAAGTTGAATCTAAAACTAAAACCACAAGTTTCAAAACCATAGCTGTTAATTACCCTAATCCTTTATAATTGGAAAACTACAATCCGGAGTAAATGACACCCAAGCAAATATTATCAATAACCGCATTCGGAGAAATGTGCTTTCCGGACTTGGAGAAGCAAAAGTCCACATTCTGAAATATAATACAATTAAAGGAAAATATAATACAATTAAAGGAAAATAAAATGAAAGTAAGAGTACATGGAGTTGGTGTAAAGGTGGTAACCGTCCACGTAGTTAACTGTCCTACAATCATGTAGGTTAGCTCATGTCTTGGGGAGGGGGATTTTCAGAGTGCGTAAATGTGCTACGATTTGTTTGTTTGTTTGTTTGTTTACCTGAATACATTTTGGTCTCCACTTGTGCCAACCACACTGGGGGTTGTCATCTTCCTCCTCTTCCTCCTCAGCATCATCAGCCTCTGTTATCATTTCGCCTTTGAGCTTATGGGTCCCATTGTATACACCTTTCTTCTCAAAGGTAACACCATCGTCGAACTCGATGCGCACCGCGGTTCCTTTGCTGGCGGGCGCGCGCTTGTTCAGTTCAACAGCCGAGACGTTCGATAATCCGATATCGATATCGCCGTGCGTCTGCGCGTCGGCTGAGAAGTCCTGTTCATTGTTGGTGAGCGAGTCACGTGACCCAACCTGTTCTGATTGGACCATGTTGTTGGAGTTCGCGTTGCCTGGATTTTTCGCCGCGTCTAAAGAGGAGAGACCTGCACGATGAAGAAGAGAGAGAATGAAAGAGAGAGAGAGAAAGAGAAAGAGGAGATACCAGTAAGTTTGATGCATCAAGTTTCACCATTAAACGTTATTAATCACTATATTATTTGACGTTCTTGGGTGCACGTATACGTGTTCCTGTCTGCTAGATTGTAACACGACTCGAATCAATTCGTAATTCCGGCAGAGTATTAAGTAGCATGTCCTCGACGATCTAAAGCCATTCTTCCATGGTTTATACAGGCATCCGCCATACGTTTAACAACTAAATTATTCATAGTTGCATACCCATACAAAGTTTGGTATTTTTTTAAGTCTGTAAACATTGATTTGTCCTGATTAAAGTTGATTCAGAATAGTGTTGACGCTTATTGCATCTAAAAGTATTCAACAAGGCGCTCATTCAAACAGTCCTCCTTTCATTCTTGAGTTACGAAAAACACACAAAAAAAGCATCAAATTTACAATGGGAATATATAATTTAGTTGTTAACTGTATTTGATTCCTTCGCCATAAAAGCTGATTAAATAAGCAATGAAGATGACAACTTTGTAAGCAAATAAAGAGGAATCCAATTATTAATATTACGCATGCCATTTTCAATACGATTCATTCAGAATGAAAAATACCTCAGCAATGAGAATTAATCAATCATGATGTCAAATAATAGATTTTTGTAATCATCATAGCTTGCTATAATTTTCTAATTCAAAAGTCTTTTTTTTTAATCAGTGAAAAATGTAAAGTTAATCAATATAAGTGATTGCTTTGTAAAACTAGCATTCGTGTTTTTTTACGAGGGGTATATTATGTATTTATTAATTTCAGTAATGGCGAACTGTTCCTCACACACTTTGAGAAGACGGGTATGTTTATTGCTAAAGCCTCGGTCACAAATACCATTACGAAATGCTACGAACGCCGTACGAACGATTTTCAGACAATGGAAATTCGGGAAGACAATGGAAAAACAGGGAGATTCGTACGAAATTATCGTTCGTACGAACCTTTGTGACCGTAGCATAAAGCCTCGGTCACAAATGCCATTACGAACTGCTATACGAACGATTTTCAGACAATGGAAAATCGGGAAGACAATGGAAAAACAGGGAGATTCGTACGAAATTATCGTTCGTACGAACCTTTGTGACCATAGCATAAAACGAATCTGTTCATGATAGACGTGATATGTGTAGATAACGGATTCAGGTAATTAGTAAATTGCTGATGTCCACCTGATTTCAGATACAGACTATATCCCAAAACAAAACATGCGGGTATACGATAAAACTGTGTCTGTTCCACATAAATAGGATATATCCGTTTTCCTGTTGCTGAAAAATTATCAACTGGAGTGGAAGAAGTCGAAATATTCCATGCATGGATGATCGTTAACGAAATGGTGTTTGTTGTTTGTTGCTACGACAGGCAGCCAGTGAAAACGAATTCGTTTAATAAAATTATTGAAATGCAAGCATTACTTAAAACAAACAAAATTTATTTTTCCTGATTAAGGTGTCATATGAAAGGGCAGAAAATGAACATTCTAGAAATGTGATTTACTTTTTTTTTAAATTCAGATACCGTTCGCCAAATGACTTTTTGGTGCTCTTTCTTCAAATTGTTTCTAATCACTCATGCGTGATATATGCAGCATAATTTATTATGAGTTACATCAAATGAAAGAGGAGGATATAAGCTCTACAAATGTGTCATTTATTAATTGTAATTGTGATTAAATTATGATAAAATATCGATAATTCTCGGTTTCGTTTTTTCTTGGACGCACTGTATATGTAGCCAGGGGGGTGTTTCATAAAGCTGTTCGTAACATTACGCATTTATTTACGAACGACTTGTATATGAAAAGCCAAATGGGACGCTCAATCATTATTGATTATTATTTATTAAGTTGAACTGTGCAGATGTAGATTAACATTCTTATTATAACAACCATTTTTAATGCAAAATATATTTTTTGCCATAATTGAATTGAGGTTATTGGAAATATCAGAAAAAATGTGGGCATCCTATCTGGCACTTCATATACATGTACAAGTCGTTCGTAAAGTCATGCGTAACTTTACGAACTCTTTATGAAACACCCCCCTGGTTCCCTGCAGACTGTGAAGTAGGTTTTCCCACTCTCAACCTGACGGTTTCGGACTGGGTCTATTATAGAGAAGGCCTAGATCTGATTGATAGACGATCCCAAATCATCCCTTTCAACACGATTCGGGAATGAAAGAGGAGAAGGGTTAATAAAGACTCAACCTAACATTCCAAAAGAAGATGATGGAATGCAAGCTCATATGGACGGTCAAAGCGGTATTGAATTCCTCTGAAAATCTACTCGTCATGATGAGTTAAATGATTATAGGGTTATTCGGCATTGGCATACACTGTACAAGTGGAATTCTTATTGCTCCTATATAGAGTGGTCAAATGATTGTGACGTCATCTAAAAAACATTTTTAGAGTTTCCGAATTTGAACTTCATTTTCCGAAAGAGCATACAAAATAATGTCCAAATATTGAAAACCAAATGGCTGAGATTATGACCATCCGAATAAAAAGATTTCAATAGAGTACAAATTGAAGAATTCTAAAAAAATAGATTTTATGACGTCACAGCTTCGGTACTGTTACAAAGGAATACCCCCTAGTATATTACAATTATTAATATTTCAGCCACGCCACCAAACTGACTTAGCTTTATGCCATTAGGGGGTAGTGTAGTATGTTTGTTCGGTCTGTTGTTGGTCTCCTTGGTGTGACTGGGGTCAGTATAAAGGTTGAAAACTTTTCTTACAACTTTCACAGGTGGTTTGTATTGATGCCAGATCAACTATATACTCTCAAAATATAATTTTAAAAAACAGCAGCAGTTCTTTTAACCGGAAAGTTAAGAAAGGAAACGATGCATGAGATAACGATGAAATAACATTGATGTTTGAGGGAAATTTAAACGAGGCCAAAAATTGTTGAGCCCTGAACCCGTCTTTTTTCAGTGGTATAGAACACAAAGAATATAATCATCGTAAGAGGAAACTTGGAGAGCCAGGATACTGCAAGGAAATGAATAAGGAGGGCGATAGGAAAAAGATCGTAATAAAGACTGTTGACTTCTTGGAAGTTTTCCAGGGACTACAGAAAGTTTGCGGGTATTGTCAGCCTCCCACGTGCGGAAAGAGAAAGGTTAAGAGAGCCTTTAAAGCTACATAGTAGTCAATGTCCTTGTGTATTGCATCATAATTCGCTGACACCATATTTTGTTAAATTACCAACTACTATGTACACAGGTCTCTCAGGCAGCGAACCCGCTGTCCCACCGGAAAATGCTCCAGCTTGCCTTCATATCTCGAGGATAAAGATGAGAATTCATTCATGGTATAGGTGCATGTAACAGTGCATTACTTAAGATCTGTCGGTCCTAAAAGTGAAGTCCAGTCTTGGTGATTTGACAACACCTCTTATTGGGTAAACACCGGAATGGTGTCAATTCTCCTTGCAAACATACTTGTGCCGCTATTAACACCTTGACCGGAGAACATTTCTCAAAATATTCAAAAGAACGATTATAATAATGGAGTGGTGCTAATAATGGAATGAGGATATCTTCTACTGAAAGATCAATTATAACTCTTTCAAAACAATGACGAATTAAGAATAAAAAATTATTCGATTATTAATCTTAATCTGTAATACTGTAGTAATTATGCACATAAGGTTGTAATTAACCTTGCATAATTTACATATGAAAGAGTATGATGCAAAATCACCTATACATCAAATGAAAATTAAATAAATAAGGGCAACAAACATTACAAACCGTCGTTTTTGTGGGGCGGGGGGGGGGGGGGGTACGATGGAAAATCTTTAAGAATATCAATTTAGATATTTTTTGTTTTCTTTAAACCGATATTAACATAATGTACATGTAGGCACATAGGCGTTATTTGGGTCGAACATAATTATAGACCTATAACATATAATAGCGGCCGAAATCCTTTCAAAATTTAATTTATATAAAATCATCCATAGCCAATAATTATGTCATTGCCCAATATATCCTGATCTATAAATCAATTTTGGCTAGCATTGGTGAAATCCCTTTTCAGATTGTACTAATTCAATTTTACCATCTCAGAAGGCAATTATCAGTCTAAACTCTCCATATCTTGCTTTTTGTCAGTGACTGTTTGTTACAGTTCACTGTTTTCAGTTGCAGGATTGCAGCGATGCATATCTATATAAATAAGGGAATTACAGGAGCCAGCATCCATGAAATGACTTACAACATTTCAGCTCCATGCATGGTTGGGTTAAAGAGAAAGTGGAATTCTGTGAAAGGTGAACAATATACATGTATACAGTATGTGAGATTTTTCATTCTTGTAGAAAAAAATTGTATCTCTCAGATTTTGCCAAGATTAAGCCATTAATGTATTTTCCTCAAACTTCCAGATAATTGTCATCAATGGAAATAGGCCTAGTCCAATTTGTCATACGGTAGCAAGATGTGGCACAATGTGTGTACACATGCAGTATACGTCAATGTTGATACCCCCCCCCCCCCCCCTCCCCCACATTTACAATAACAATTATGTTAGTCAAAACAACGATGGAAACAAACTAAGAGGAAACCATAACAAGATAAAATTTGGGGGTGTGTTTTTAAAAAACATAATAACATTTAAAGGTAAAGACCAGTAATGGTCATGCGATTGCATTGTGTAAGAAACGTTGTGGAATCGATCAGAAAAGGTTGATCATCTAGCATCTAGCATCTGCAAGGTTCTGGAATCATCAAAATGATAAGAAATTTGGCCCATTCTTCGTAAAGTTACAAGCATCATAAAGATGTATATGGGACTACCCTATATCTCTCACAGTCCATGAGAGAAACAAATTTACCAAATATATGAATTAGTAGGCGGTTTCCCTGCAAATTTTGTATCATCATGTATTAGTCAAAACATATGCTTTCACATGATTGGTAATGAGAGCTTCCATTTCATTTTTTGAAATTGGGGCTCTTCCAATACTGGTCTTTACCAATACTTATTAAAAAATAGACTATTATTTATGACATGTAAATTTACTCCATGGGTTACATAATTACATGTACATGTATGTCGTATCTAAATGCCTGTAGAACTTTGTATTTGTATGTTTGTCCACACAGTTATAATGGATTGAAATTCCCTGAAACCAGGATACCAGTAAAGTATACTGTTATCTTCTCAAGTAAGCTCGTTTTTACGTTTCAAGAGTACTCGAGCACGTATTTATATCTTCTGTACGTCCTTCCCTCCCATGCAATTTATAGTTTTTATACTGGCTTCCTCTACATGTATTCGTTATGAAGTTGATGTTATAATACGGTTGACATTCATGCCAGCATCTACATGTATAGAAACTATAGATAGAAACGATAGATACATAGTACGTAATGTTAACCATGTTATGTACATGTACATCATTCAGGGGCGGATGGGGGGGGGGGCATGGAAGGCGCACGCCGCCCCCTTTTTCCTTCCGAAAAAAGGGAGGTAGCTAAGAAATATTTGTTTAAAATAAATGTTTAGTTTATTCATTCAGAAATGAATCAGAATGTACCTTATAGAGCATCACAATTTTTGGGGCTCTGAAGCGGGCCCAGACCCCAAGCCGTTAAGGCTTCACGCTTCGCCCCCCCCCCCGCCCTTTGAAAAATCCTGGATCCGCCCATGCCCTTATCCTCTTACGGAATAAAAATAATGGAATCGACTTCCGCTTACATTATTACGAAAATAGAGCAAAAAATGTTTGCCTAACGAAAGTACATGTACATTACAAGTGTACAACAAAATAACAAGATACAAAAAATCTGATCAATCTGTTGATGAATATCTTGCGTAATCTTTACTTGCAGTACGTAACTCTAAATATGTAAATCGTTACAAGATTGAGTTTGGACAAGTGAACCTCAGTACACTGTCAGTCTGAGCCAGTATTCCCAAACAATCATACTACGTAACAATATGATCTTTTCCATACAAAATTATAGTCCATAATAAAATCATAAAGATAAAGTTGATTGTTAGATGTCGACAAAGCGAAGTAATAAAGAGATTATCGAGAACTCCGTTTACTATTCAGTCGTGTTTTTAATCAAATTAATGTACGCCCCTTAACAAATCTGGAGTTCTTTTCTTCTTTTTTTCCTTCTTTTTCAAAGGAAAGTCAAGTCGATCATCGTACATTAGTGGAATTAAACTTTACTGCAATGACAACAATTATTAATTTTCCCCCAAAAAAATCTGATGAACAAGGGTCTAAAACTTCAAAAAGGCCTTTATAGTCCGGCAGCCATCACGATATACCTTGTTTTAGGGTCTATAGTTTTTTTTTTTTTTTATTATAGTTCCTTAGACCATCAATTTGAAGAATCCGATTGCTGACACTCTGTCAGCCTTGAGCAATTTGAGATATGTGACGTCACACAAAATGGCCGCCAAAATACCCTTTTTTACCAAAATTAATGATCAAAAAATTGTTTACAGTATTTTGCTACATTAAATGTCAGTCAAATATCTTGATTTTTTTCTAGGATCATCACTAAATAAAAATTGACGATGTTGTATGATAACAAATGGCATGTAAATTTGCATAATTCAGATTGGCGCCCTCTATAGACACGTTAACTTGCAAATTTTAAATGATGGCCAAATGCCAATTTCTAACATGAAATTAACATTTTTTATAAGTCAGACGCACTGAATACAATAAGTAAAAATTGTGCACCACATTTTGGTGTGATTTTTTTGTTATTTTGTACTTTAAAGGTAAAGATCAGTTTTGGAAACCCCCCCCCCCCCTCTCAAAAAATGAAATCGAAGCTCTTATCACCAATCATGTGAAAGAATATGTTTTGACTAATACGTGATGAAACAAATTTTGCTGAGAAACCGCCTACTAATTGATATATTTGGTAAATTATTATATCTATTTAGACCTGATAGATATCGCGCACGTGTCGCGTAGTCCCATATACATCCTTCTGTGTACAGTGCTTGTAACTTTACCAAGACTGGGCCAAATTTCTAATCGTTTTTATGATTCCAGAACCTTGCAGTACACAACAATACTTATAAGCTAGATGATCAACCTTTTCTGATCGATTCCACAACGTTTTTTTCACAATGCAATCGCATGACCATAACTGGTCTTTATCTTTAATACTTGAAGAAAACAAGCTAGAATTTCATGCTCTCTGTCCCATAGATATGAGGTACCATATGGTTATAAATGCCCGTTTACAGTGTCAGCATTCCGAAATTTGATTTGTATTTTGAGGTAATACATTCTTTTATATGAACCTATCATGAAAAGGTTCCTCTCTTACAAGGGAATTTATGAGTTTAATAAAGCGAAATATCCACCCAAAATGACCAAACATGGTTACCTTCAAATGGCTATCATTTGCTGCTTTAGTTTGATCGTTATAACACTCGACAGAGGCGCGAAAACCACAGAAAATTGTGCATGCTAGTTTTGCTTTGTTGCATTGGCACCGTAATGATTTACATAGGCTTCCACTCGCACAAGTGCACCGTATTAACCTTAATATGTTGTCCGGTGCGAGTTGTACATTTGTAAGTACTGTGACAGGGATCAGGGATTTGGTTTCCTCTTCTTTTGCATAGCCATACTTTGTAGGATCCAATGATGTGGGTCGTGACTGCAAGGCGTGCTTCCACACACATGTTTGCAGATGAGCTCTCTTGCCAACTGAGTCCAAAGGGTGTCAAATCTTCTGCTTCATCACTTTCAGCAATGCATGTACCTTTTTCAATCCCAAAGTATGCCCAAATAGTGTCGCATCCCTTCAACGCATGTCCTGCCAACATCGATGATATCTTCTAACTTGTGTACAGTGGCAGGAATGTCACTAACCGTTCGCTCTTTGATGACGCCATGATCATTGGCGTTCTAAGTTATTCATGTAGATAATGATGGACCCTAACAGCCAGGACCCTAACATACCTTTTCTCATTAGCAGCAATTTGAATCGCTTGCTGTACTATGATGTTGTCTGCTTCTTCATGTGTTATGGAAAGATCTTCCCTTGGCATGACATCGCTGCCTGGTATCACTTCAACAAATACCTCATCTTGACCGGTAATGACCAGCTTGTGCTTTTGCCTATTTCTGAACACCTCATCATTCTGCAGAATCACGCATACCGGTATTATGATGTCGATCAACTGTAGTTTGTTGTCAGTAGTTTCTGGGAGGGAAGCAGTGAGGTGGGAAGGAAGACTCTTTTGGATGACTCTCGATTCGTCATGACTTCTAGAAAACCCTGGTGGCACACCAACCAAAGATCATCAGATTTTAATCCAGAGTAGAGCACAACCAGTGGCGTAGACAGGTTCGTACACCTGGGGGGGATGACTCAGGGGCGGATCTAGCTTTTTGCTAAGGGGGGGGGGGTTGACCAAAATAATGACGATGCGGAGCATCGTCCACGAGCCGCGAAGCGGCGACCCGATTTTTTTTTGGGGTGTTTATTTGAACCCCGTAAGTGATGTTTTCCTGGCATCTATTTACACAATGGAGACCATAAAAAGCAGTGCATGATAACGTCTTTTTAAATCAAGTAACAGTTAAATACACAGCTATATCCAGAGTTATCATGTGTTTGGTTAAGTTACCAGATGAGTTGAATATCTTCTCACAATATTTGCACTTGAAAGGGTTTCTCTCCAGCGTGCGTTCTTTTTTCTTTTTTTTTTCTTTTTTTCTTCTTTTTTTTTTCTTTGTTTTTTGGGCCGCCCAAGGGGGGGTTTAAACCCCCTAACCCCCCCCCCCCCCGTAGATCCGCGCCTGTTTAATCTTGTGGTTATCTTGTGGTTTCCAAACCACAAGATAACCACAAAAATACTTGTAAGATTTTCTTTTTTTTACCGTCTGAATTGGTTTTCACCGTGTGAATGCGGCTAATAACAATAAACACAATTACAATAATGATGAGGATTATTATTATCATCATCATAATTATTATTATTATTAATATTATAATGTTATCATTATTATTATTACTATTATTATCATCATTATGACTTATTAAGTAAGCAAATATCATTCCCCAAAACCTGGGGGGATGATTGTACATGCCATCCCCCCCACCTTGTGAGGTGGGGGGGATGCATCCCCCTCATCCCCCCCCCCCCCCCCCGTTGTCTACGCCCCTGAGCACAACCATCAAACGGGCTGTACAAAGGTTGCTCAAGTGACACGTCAACCTTTGTCAAATTCTTCAAGTTCGCCTTTGACCTGGTGAAAGCTTTCATGACAAAATATTCTTGATATTGACATATCTTCAACTTGCCTGCAGTCCTATTACTCTAGAGTAGAACAATTTGGTGTCATATACTTTTGAATCCTCCAATGTTAATTAAACTACACCCTCCAAGTGGTTGAAAACTTCACCTACCTCGGCTCCATGTATTAAGCAACCTCTCCCTTGATCTCGAGCTCAACGTTCACATTGGCAAGGCAGCAACCAAGATTGCTAGACACTCAAAGCAGGCCTGGAAGAACACTTTACTATAAACCACCAACACGAAAATGAAGATCTACCAGGCCTATGTGCTCAGCACTCTCCTGTATGGCAGTGAGTCGTGAACCCTGTATGCAAGTAAGGAGCGCCGTTTGAATGTTTTCCATTTCCGCTACTTGAGGCGAATCCTAGGCATCAAATGGCAGGACCACATTCCAAACAAGGATGTCCTCAAAAAGGAGGGATGATGACCATCTACGCTCTTCTATCACAACGACGGCTGAGATGGCTTGGTCATGTCAGTCGTATGGAAGACGGCCGCATTTCAAAAGACATCTTGTAGGGAAAGTTAGCGACCAGAACCAGGACTGTTAGAAGACCTGGCCTTCGCTTCATGGATGTGTGCAAGAGGGATATGGAGGCCAGTAAAATCAACCCTACAAAATGGGAAGCCTATGCTTCAGACTGCCCCAAATGGAGATGCGCTGTGAAGACATGTATACAGAGGAGTGATCAGAAGAGAGTAGAACAGTGGGAGGAGAAAAGGCAACAAAGACGGCAGCTAGCCACGGCTTCAACAGCACAGCCACACATTAAATTTGTCTGCAGCAACTGCAACAGGACCTGCCTCTCTAGGATTTGACTGTTTAGTCATAGCAGGAGCTGCACAGCAAGAAACTCTTGCTTGAAGCTGTTAAAAAAGAGGTACAATTGACGGTGTTCAAAGGGAGGGAGTTCCAGAGTCTTATTGTATCCGGGAAGAAGCTCCTCTTTTAGACAAGCATTCAGGCAAAATGAACAATTATCTTCTTGGAATGCCCTCTGTGCAGGGATGTTGATGGAGTGAGGAAAGTATGTGAAAAGTCTTTCAGCGGGTTGTTGATGCGAAAGATCATCACCACCTGAGCCTGTACCCTGCGTTCTTGTAATGTTGGCCACTTTAGCTGGTTCAGGATGGCTTCTACTTTGCTTGTCCTGCAGTAGTCATTGCAGAAGGAGCGGACATAGCGCCGTTGACCCATTTCAAGCTTCTTGATGATTGCTAATTGTTTGACTGTTAGGGTCCCATATAATTATGATGATGGCATACTCCATGATTGGTTGAAGGCGAGTATCGTAGCACAATTATTTAACTTTTCTAGGACATGGTTGGATATTTCTTTGAAGAAAGGCACGGGTGGAGTTGGAGTATTTGCTGATAATGTTGATACGTGGGTTCCAGCTGAGGTTTTTCTGTGACTCAACACCCCGATACTTTGCTATATTTTTGTCATCTAGGGTCTGTCCGTGAATTTGATGATGGATTTGCGTTTATTGGTGACATGTAGAACCTGACATTTATGTGGGATGAATTCCATCAGCCAATAACGCTCCCAGCGTTGCAGTGAGTCAAGATCCTCTTGGAAACGTTAGGCGTCTTCCTATGTCTTGATGTTGCTGTATAGCATGCCATCGTCAGCAAAGAGCCTGACTGTTGGGTTTGGGGAGAGGTACGGTGGCAGATCATTGAGGAAGAGGAGAAACAGCATCTGGCCGATAACGCTGCCTTGCGGGATGCCAGATGTTACTTGGCTGGTGTTGGAGATGGGTCCTTCCAGTAACACCTGCTGGGTCCTGTAACTCAGGAAGCCAGAAAACCAAGCATGTGTGGGTTCCCAGATTCCATGGAATTGGAGCTTGTGTAACAGCTAGCCTTCCATGGGGAACCTTGTCAAATGATTTGGAGAAACCAAGGAGTGTCATGTCCAATTGGTCTCTGGCATTGATGCCTTTGGCAAGGTCCAGGACAGCAAGGACAAGCTGTGAGACACAGGATCGCTTCTTTCGAAAGCCATGTTGTGCATCAGACAAGATGTTGTGGCTTTCAAGGTGGTTCATGTTGCTGCTAAGAACGATGTGCTCCAGTACTTCACAGGTTACTCACGTCCGAGAGACAGCTTTGTAGTTCTCTGGCTTGCTACGGTCACCTTTCTTGAAGATGGGATCAATATATATAGCCATCTTCCATTTATCAGGTATGCACGCTCTGGTTAAGGGAGGCTTGGAAGAATAGAGGGACACAGGTGTCAGTTTGGTGGTCAGAAGTCTGGCTGGGATTTGGTCAGGACCAGTGGCTTTATGAACATCAAGCTCAGACAGGATCTTCAGAACACCTGGTGGCGAGATAGTAATGTGATCCATGGTTGGGTAGGGGCTTCGTCCTTTGTCTCTCAGACTAGTCATATCTTCATTGCAGTTGAAGATGGATGAAAACTGATTACTTAGAATGTTCGCCTTTGAGAGGCTATCTGAGTAAGTCATTCCATTAGATTATTTCAATGGAGCCAACCCTGAAGCATCGCATCGCTTGCCGTTTATGAAACTCCAGAAACACTTTGGTTTACAGTTGGTGTCTGGGCTGACAATTTCTGTCAGGTACCCGTTGTAGACTTTCTTGGAAATTGTGTCATAGAATCCACCAGGTTACTTCTGTTAAAACTCATGCATCTGTCTGGTACCGATGCCAAATGCTTTATCATCATTCACTGACGCTGGATCAATGCTGGTCTAAATAAAGCCTATGAATGGAACAATAATGTACCGTAAAATCACTTCTCACTAATTCTCTTGTAGATCTTGGTTTCTTTACATGTATCTTAATTTAGACCAAAAAATATGTAAGATAAATGCAGCACAATCGTAATTATTTCATGCATACGAAGCATATAATATGTGTTTAACGTCACGTAGATCTGAGAAATTGGCATTTGGCTGGCACACCTATTTTTATGCAAAATTAATATATTTATAGAGGGCGCTATTTCAAAATATGCAAATTAGCTTGTCATCTATGGCCGTGTAACATCACGAAACAATTTTTAGTGATGGTCCTAGAGAGATACAGACATTTGGCAGCCCAAAATTGTAGAAAAATCCTTGTTTTATATTTATTATACATTTTTAGAGAAAAATCATGTACTTTGGCGGCCATTTTGTATGACGTCACATATCTTAAATTGCTCAAGGCTGACAGAGTGTCAGCAATCGGATTCTTCAAATAGAAGGTTTAGGCAGTCATAATCCATTGAGAAATAAGAAATTGGCATTTGGCTGGCACACCTATTTTTATGCAAAATTAATATATTTATAGAGGGCGCTATTTCAAAATATGCAAATTAGCTTGTCATATATGGCCGTGCAACATCACGAAACAATTTTTAGTGATGGTCCTAGAGAGATACAGACATTTGGCTGCCCAAAATTGTAGAAAAAGCCCTATTATATATTTATTATATATTTTTAGAGAAAAATCAAGTACTTTGGCGGCCATTTTGTATGACGTCACATATCTTAAATTGCTCAAGGCTGACAGAGTGTCAGCAATCGGATTCTTCAAATAGAAGGTTTAGGCAATCATAATCCATTGAAAAAAAAACTATAGACCCTAAAACAAGGTTAGGCCAATAATCTGGATTTGGCTGCCGGACTATTAACAGAGCTATTACACTGTATGTAAAGTGACTGCACAGTGTATGAGCTTGCACCTGAATTCATTGAACCATAACTTTATCGTACTGGAGTATGCATGTATGACTGTGTGACCATTTTGTTTAGAAAGTTAGAAACTATCTATTAACATAATCCAACAATGATAATACAGGTACATCTTCACACAACCTGTGTTAACATCATTATGTTCTGATGTGTATGTATAATATTTATACACATAATTATTACTGTCTTTTTTTAATCAGATGATTGCTAAAATAATCGTTCTTTAATTGGATAATTTTTGTTCTGTATTCATCGGCCATACTTCCCTTATACAACGACTCTTGTCTTGTATAATTGAAAAATGTAAATCTCTACAACATGAAGCCTACAATAGCCCACTGTAATTGTACATCACCGTGATAATTATGATTACTTAATAACTATACGCATGATTGTGTGGACTTTTGAGTACATGTACAGCTTGTTTGCAACTCAACTAATTCAAATTACATCGAAAAATGATTAGTGATCCATCCCATATTACATCAATCATCTGGTATTCCAATTGTGTATGATGTCAGTCATGTATATGTACAGATATACGCAGCACGAAATATTTTACAATCTATTTCCTAGTACATATACGACCTTGCGTTATATTACAAAATTATAGAATCAGCAAAAAGCTCATCGGTGTATTTCCATTGTCGTAATAGTAGCCTTATTTAAAAAGCCATGAATAAAACCGTACGGGAGATAATAAGCCTATCGATCACTCATGCATCATAAGCATGTCATAAATAACTTTGGTGTTTGGTGTTTAGAGACTCGAATTGATAAAAGTATTTGATTAATTGCACTATTGTCCAGGTTAGAGTGATGCATGCATTCCAATCGGTGGAAGTTTAACGTCATGAACAACACATTGCATTGTGATGTACACGTACCAACGAATTTCCAATCAAAAGATACAACTTTGTTTTGTGTGCGTATAGAACATGCGTCTTTGAGATGAAATACATTGTTATTCTCAACATTGTAATGATCATCAATTTGATATTACTCATCATCGTCAATTTCGTAATCATCATCAATAGCGTCATAATCAATCATCATCTTAAATTAATCATATCATTTACTATTATCAGCGTCATCATCATCATCAGTCATCATTATCATCGTTTATAAGTGCGATATACAAAATCTATTTATGATTTAGAGTCGGTCCTTGAGCTTTTAAATTTCTGAATAGTAATATGCTTTGTACTGTACGAACTACAAACACAAGACACGAATATATTACATGTACAATATGTAGGCTATCATTTCGAATTGGCAATGCGTTATACAGTCCCTCGTCACAATTACTAGTAATTACAGTTACAGGTATCGTGGTATGCATATTGGAATTACTGACTCATATTGTATAGTCACTCTGCCACAGAGGCCAGATCTATGCAATTCGACCTCCATACATGTCTGTCATGTAAATGTACACGTACAATAATATACCTGGTTATGTCACTGTGAAACTATTTACGTGCACAGTCATGTACAATACATGTACAGTAATGATGTACTGTAAGTGCAAGTATAGACCGAAAACTTCAGTCTCTCTAATCTTCGGTTGTTCCACTTAAAGAAATGACCCAAATCAGATGGTTATTGCTGTCTAGTGCAAGTATTGCCTTCGGAAGTTCGGGTAGAATCTAAATAAATATACATGTAAACACAATAACCATAAAATATGCCATGCCCAGTGAAACACAATGTAGATTGGGGTGAGTGAGTGATAAACGGGGGTGAATGTGGCCCCATTGTTATATTTTACCGCGTGGAACATTGAAATAATAACAAATCAAAGGTTATTTACATATAATGTACCACAACCCTACATGGTTAATTGTTCCATAAGTATTGTGGCAGTACATGTAGTTCATGCATTGTTCAGCCTCCCATCGCACAACAAGATTGTGTATATTATAAAACCCTTGCTCATTAACATATAAGAGTTACTACAGTTTAGTAACTCCTTGCATATATCCTAGTCAAATCAATACGAGCTGGGGTTACGATTGTAATCTTTATTACATGTCAAACAAATCTGATAGTACTTATCAGCAGCTTATTCATTCGAGTTCAATGCATTAACGTTTAGTCTGATTGCATATGTAATGGCCTTCCCGTTCGAGTTTCCACCAAATTGCCATCTTATAAATCAACAATTATATTTCCCCTTCACTTCAGTGATCATACTAATTGCAAAATTGGCAATATTCTGTATTTTGGTATGGCGATTTCTGATTCTGAGCGACGGGGGGGGGGGGGGGGGGGGGTATGGAAGCTAGCGGCCAATTTGCGGTGAGCGGTACATCCTCGAAGAAGTTTTCATTTTGCATTATAAAATCTTGCATTCTATCGACATTTCTCTTCCAGTTACATTTGTCATTATAAAAGAGAACACGGCGACCTTTCTTTCTCTCAACGAGGGGAAGAAATTTGGCTGAAGAGGGGAGAGCTTCTGTCTAACATGTCAGATTTTGTTAAGGTTTAAATCTTGACCCCGAATTTCCAATTTCCTTGCATGTTTGTACTAGTACCAGTACATTGAACAGTAAAGTCCTGGCGCCTACTTGCTTATGTCGATGCAACTGCATAGAGAATATCAAATTCTCAACATAAGCATACAGGCTACAACTTCAAACTAGTAAGACGAGAAGGGACTTGTTGTCAAGTCGATACCGAAAGATAGAATATTAGAAATGTTTGTTACAAAAACAACCCCCCCCCCCCCCCCCCATTTACAAATAATATAACTTTGCGCAGTCATACAACTAGTAGTCACAATATTTATATATCAAAGTTATAGAAATGGTGGAATGTCTAACCATGGACCTCACAAAAAGGTATAACAATGGGAAGTGTTATTAAAGAAAAAGGTAGAGACTAGAGTCTATATAAGGCCTCCCCAAAAATTAGTTTCTCGTCCTCTTCTCCTTCCTCTTTTTGGTCCACCTCGATTTTTTCACTTTTTGTTATTTGATACTTTTACTCTGAAATAAATGAAAATCTGAGGATTTTTATATAGATTTTGGGATCAACAATAAATGCGATTTTACCACATTTCAGCCTTTATGGCCCGAATTCACAAAGGAGGTTTGTCGACAAACCTGAAAAACGCGTCAAAACGCGTCATATGACGTACATAAACCTCGGTTTGTCGACAAACCTCCTTTGAGAATTCGGGCCATTGTGTGTAACGTAGTGAATGAAGCATTTCTACATGTACACACAATAGAGATACTAACAATCAATTTTACTTGGCCTAATTATGATTGAGAATGATGCATAGACATGTGTAAGGCACTAAGGGAGTTGGACACAAAGAAATACAGATATGATGAAGACAAACTGATGATGTTGCAATCAGTGTAAACTCGTCGCTGCATTTACAATATACAATCCACCATTTCAAAATGTTCAATATACTTCGCATACGGTCTATATTATCACAGTACATCATCTATCATGTGTTAATCATGTATATGTAAGTCTAGATATTAACAAGTCGCCAATCCAATTAACGTTACTACTCTGTACGTAGGCTGAGGCTCTACAAAACTGATACATCATCATGCATGATCCATGCACCGGTTCTGAGAAAATCAGATGATGTTAAGTTAGCTTGGAGAAATGCCCGACTCCTGCAGAGAAAACAGGTACTGTACGATGAATTAATAAATAATTCCAATTCACTTTATTAGTGACTAGATTAAATATCGAGTAGCAAGCTACTTTCAGTGAACTTGTACGCCCAAATTACTTTAACTCCTCATCAGACATCGGTGCATTACATGCATCCAGTGCACAGAGTCTCACAAGATCATCCTATATTCAGTGCAGGCGCTATGCCTGTACCGGTACTATGTAGTGAAAGAGGAAAATCACAAACTTACGTGAATATCTGCATTTTGAAACGCATTTTTCGCCTTCTTCCTGTTGGATAGCAGTTCTAGCCATGAAATTAATCTCTGTTATTATCCACTAGATCCCGATGTCATCTAAATCTCATGTTTACTCAAAAGAGAAATGCCAGAAAAACGGGAGGTCAGTTTCCTTGTTTTGTTATTTCAAGCTTCCATTGACAGATCGTACGTGCGTGTGCTGTGTGTGTAATTTCGCGCCGGTACCGGTCTCCTCGGCTTCTTCTCGCGTGTATTACTTTATTTATGGCACACACACACACATGTACACACACGTTTTTTGCACGTTCGATTTGTGTGTACTGTGTGAGCGTAGTAAATTAAACCGCATCATAAAAACGCCGGCTGGCCACGCCCCCACTGACAGTTGCTACTCCCAGCCATAAAAAGTAATTTGCATTGTATTGATGCAAAACTAGAAAAAGAAAGAAACGGTTGTCCAGTCTAATGTGATCCTATCGACCCACGACCAATGATTTTTTCTTTCTTCTGTAAGCAGCCGACACAGAAAACGAGGAAACAAAGACGAAGAAACACGCCATACAACTCCCACGAGATGAATTATTGATCGCATGCACATAGTAATCGACACACAAAGAAATATTTAGCAACCACAACTGAAAACACCACAACAAGACAAGCTGTTGGATGCGGAAATCAAGAGGGAGAGATAACAAAGTAACTAACGTGCATATAATATTTAAAAAAAATGCAATGGGAAATTCTCGGTATAAATGAGGTCATCAAAATAACCAAGGTTAAATAAGCATTTTATTCATCGATCAACATCAACAAGAATATGCTTCAGTTCGTAGCGCTTGTCATTTATGTGAGTAATAGAATATGAATACAAATTGAAGATAAATGTTGGCCTATTTATAATTCCATACATTCCAGACCATGAACTTACATTCCTGTTTTAAAATCTACTATAGGCCTATATTTAGGCTATAACCGTTTGAATGGAATGATTATGCCTTGTGTATTTCTTTTGACTGTTAATATAACCACTATTGAAACTGCTAAAAAATAAAAAACGTAAAAAACACCGCCAGGGGGCGGGGGGTATTTTGTCAGTATAGGTTAAAGCCGGAGTAAGGCCAATCAAGATAAATTTAATGCATGACATTTGAACTGGTAACTGAGAACTTATATAAAAGTCTAGGCTGAGCATATATGAGCAGTTGAATATGCCAGCTTGACGCTCAAGGGCGGCCAACATGACATTATAATGGCGTAACGCACGTTACATGGGAGGCGCCAACTCACAGTGGCGGATCCAGGGGGGGGCGTGGGCCCGGCCCCCCCCCCCCCCTTGAGAAAAAAAAAATCATGTAAAATCACGTGATTTTTACCTTTTTTGGGGTGTTGCCCCCCCCCCCCCCTGGCGCTCAAGGGGGGGGGGGGGGGGGTGCATATGAAAAAAAAATCGAGGACCAAAAAAAAGTGCTCGCTACCCCCCCCCCACCCCCCCCCCCCCCCCCCCCCCCCCTGAGCGACTTTTCGGCCGGCGCGATTTTCAAATTTTCTGGAACAAAACACTGGAACTAAACAAAAAAAGTTGGGCCCCCTCCCCTAAGAAATCCTGGATCCGCGCCTGCCAACTCATGCGTTATTACTTGCGCTAATAAAGGTGAGTTCTGGAAATGCGATTGCACTTGTGAAAGAAAAGGTGTGTAATGGATCAGAAAAAGTTTATCATGTAGCATTGTAAGTATAGGTGTGCACTGCAAGGTTCTGGAGTCATCAAACTCATAATAAATTTGGCCCAGTCTTGGCAAAGTAACAAGCACTGTACACAGAAAGATGTATATGGGACTACACAAATGGGTGTCGGGGCTGCGTTATTTGTTTTTGGCGGCACAGATTGGAGGTTAGGTGCGTTTGAGCCTATGGGAAAGTTAGGGTAAGGGTTAAATCGAAACCTCTTTTTTTTTTAAAGCCCAATCTGTGCCGCAGAAAACAAATAGCTACCCCTTCCTTATCTTTCTATGCTCATTACTCAGCCAGTATACCTTTTCTTCCTAAATATTGTTTGGCACATGACTTTATTTGTAATCTTGAACATTCAGTGTAAGTTTCGTGGATTTTAACCGCTCAGGAATCCGCCTGCGTGTACCAATTACCCGTATAGAGCCAGATACAGAAATTCTTTTATTCCAAATTCCATGCACATCTATAATGCAAAAGTAACACGAAATTCTCAGCTTTAAGCTGAATAATAGCGATTATGATTATTTGTTAACTTTTTTTCTACCCATCACCCAGTCAATTGTAGGGATTGGGTTGGAAAGTTTTCCGCCTTATCACCTTTGTGGGGTCAAAACATCCGTTGTTTAGCTCTGCTGCTGATTTTGTTGTATATTTATGTCATGCATTATAATCTGATTGGAAATTATGCCATCTCTCCTTCTCTGTCTCTCCCATTTTCCTTTGGACCCCTACCAACTTTCCCTATATTTCTCTCTTCTATCAGTCCTTCGAGCTTGAGCTCTCTTTTCCTTTATCTTTCTGCTCGTATTTCGATTGTGATGCTGCTCATATTCACATCTATATTCATACCTGAATTTATTCATGATGTGATTCAGAATTGTATATAAAATTCTTGCTATGTATAAGTCATATAACTATCTTGTCATGTTTTGTGCTGAAAGCCGGAGAACCGTACCTGCTCACATACTTTTTCTTATAGAGTCTTGACGCCCTTCTGGCTTTCAGCACACGACACCATGTTTTTGTCTTATGTTTTATGTATTACATGTTATACCAATGGAAAACAAATTTCTGTATTATATTATGGACAATAAAATCTTGAATCTTGAATCTTGTTTGATTATGTGAGAATTCATTTTTTTTTTTTTAACCAGAACTCAATTATCTCTAAGCCCGTCAGATAAGGCTATCTTCAACCACGGACCTACTAATATCCATTTCTAACAAACTTGTACGATGTCCGCATATAGCACGCAGCGTCACAGACCGCAACAGTCGGTGACGTAGTACTGCGTCAGAAAATTGATTGTACCAACGAGCAATCGACTACATCACGACGCAAGTTAGTAGCGAAAGTCTCGTTATAAATGAGGGATTCCGTTCTGTGCTGGTTTCGGTTAAAGATAACGATCTCATGCATTGCCATTTAATATTAATGAGTAAGTACACACATTTTCTCTCCATTTGCTACTAATAGCAGATGGCTGTTTTCATGACGAACATTGTTCTTGTGCTCTCCTTGTCTCTGTAGCCCCTTCCCCTTCTCCTTTCACCCTCTCTCTCTCTCTCTCCCTCTCTCTCTCTCTCTCCCTCTCTCTCTCTCTCCCTCCTCCTCTCTCTCTCTCTCTCTCTCTCTCTCTCTCTCTCTCTATCTTTCTCTCTTCCTTTCATTTACTGCACTGCTCCACTCTGTAACGTTCCTACAGATGAATGTGTATCGTTGGACCTGTTTTATTCATATTGATTAGAACTAATCGTTATAATGGTGAAGTCATACAAAGTCATGTACATGCCAAGGCTACTCTGCTCTGTATCTGTATTAAGACTATCTATCTATCTATCTTATCTATCTATCTTTATATTTATAATCATATATTTCCTACTGGATTTGAAATTGTTATTGTTGTTTTCGATAGATATTGAAGTGCAATTACACGGATAACTGGAGACTGTGGATCGGGAGCTAGCGGATGGGGGGGGGGGGGGGGGGGGGGAGCTGACGGAAATATTATGAGTATTTATGACGCTTGGTAATTGTAGACAATATGAAATTGAGGGGCACATGCACATTATAAATAATTATCCATAATTATGTACATCGTTTTATTGCATTTCCTATCATTTGTAATTTCACTGTCAAAAAAGCCATCTTCCCGTCTTCCCATTCCTCTTCCTCTATCTCCTTCCCCATTTCCCCACTCTCGCTGTCTATCTCTCTCACCTCTCTCCCCATCTTCCCTCCCCTTCCCCTACACTCCCCCCTTTCTCTCTCTTTCTCTCTCTCTCTCTATTCGGTCTCTACGCATCACTGCCCCCATTTCTCAAAACTTGGAGGCCCGAATTCACAAAGGAGGTTTGTCGACAAACCTTGGTTTTCGTACGTCATATGACGCGTTTTACGCGTTTTTTACAAACCTGGTTTGTAAAGAACAAAAGGAGGTTTGGCGAAACAAAAGGAGGTTTGAGCTCAAACCTTGGTCTGAGCTCAAACCTTGCTTTGTGAATTCGGGCCGGAGAGTTCATTGGCCCCAACATTTACATGGTTGTCATGATTGTGCACATGAATTATTTACGATTGAGAGGGCGCTCTTCAGCTATGTCTCGACTCGGAATAAAGTAATTTACCCTCAACATGACAAGAGTTATTTTGGGATAGGAAATCCTATTATGATACATGTAATATTTATCAGCCTAACGTTTTCTGGGAAATAACATTCCGGAATTGGACGATTTTTTGATAATTACAACAAGGCAATGATGTCTGAAACAGGGATAATCAACTATAGTCTAATTACAAAACAAGTTTGAAAGGATGGGAAACTAGTATTCTTTAGATACTGATACAAAGTCTAACATTTTGCAAGGAAATCAAATGTAATACTAACATAGGAATGATGATTCAAATTAGTGCATGTTAATGTTTATTTTTATTGTTGAGCGTTTAAACTATATAAGCCTGCATATGAAATTTTTAATGTTCGTCTTTATCTTTCAAAGAAGGTATAATATAATATTCGGTTGTGTTTTGATTGACCTAATCCAACTAATCCAACCAAACTTCGCATCCCATGCAGCTTTGACACTCATGACAAGGTCACCCTCCTGTCTGTGGAGATTACGGTTACAGTAATAATGACGTCATCATGACGAACTTTATAGGTGTGATAGAAACGGGATCATAATCATTAGAGGCCACTGAGGCATTGGGACAAAAAAAAGGATCATATTAAAAAGAAAATCTTAGCCGGGGTTCAACTTAATACAAATATATACATACCAACAAGTTTTTATAGAGATTATTTGCAGGAGAAAATCGTGTAAACACCACTTAGTGTCGAAAGGGGCGTTCACCGTGACAAAAATTTGATATCGACATTATATTTTTAGAAGCTCAATTCCGTTTTTTGTAGGCTTCGTCATTGTTTTGTGTGTTAACTTGGGGAGGGGGGGGGGGGGTTAAGACAATAAGATGTATTTATTCAAAATAATTGAGTTGTGTATATTGTGTACTCTATATGTTATGCATTGCAATTTGAAATAAGTTGTATGATGTACATGATTGTATTGAATGAATACAATAAAGAATACTACAAAAGAACAACAACAAAAACAAAAACAACAACAAACGTTGTTAATACGTTAAAACTTCGGACGGGGGGAGGGCTATAACAGGGGCAAATACATGCATAACGTTAGTCTCTCTTTCCCCAATCTCACCCTCTCCCTCTCACTCTCCCGTTCACCCTTTACACACCATCTCTTAAGTACTTAAAATGAATTGGAAGGCATAGAACTAAGCACCCCCCCCAAAAAAAAAAAAAAAAAAAGAGAAGAGAACAACAGCAACAACTACCTACGATATGCCATTGCCACTGCACTGCTTCTGATTTATCCCCATTTTGGATAAGTATCATAATTATTATATGATAGCTAAAGCTGCTGAAGCATATTGAAATTAGTTCACAAAAATCAAATGGTAGCCACCAGTCCTTTGTCATTCTATTTCTAGCGAACATTCAAATTTATCGGGTGTTCACAATAATTAATGACCCGTCATTGTCAAATAAACAGCTCATACAGTTTCATATTCAAACCACAATAAGTGAAAAGATATTTCAGTTAAAAGTAAACCAAATCTATTCATGTGACGATTATTAGTTACATCCATCAATGAATTACTTCACCTATAAAAAGTGGTTACACTTTTCTCTTACATTTGATTTTATCAAGAAATGTACATTATAGAACTCCTATTATTATGCAGGCCCAAAGTACCTTATATTCAACGGTGTATACGGCAACGGTATTGTTTTCAACCGAAGTCAAACAAAACATTTCGGCTATTTTCACCTTGCGATTTCATGTAATTAAACAAAACAAGAACGAATCACCACATTATATTTTAGACTCACCTGGGGGAAGTTTTGCTGCTTATCTCTTGAAATATGACTACAGCGCCACCAAACGCTTTCCAATAAACGTGAAGGAAAAGATGTCTTACATCCGTTGTTACACAGTTTAAACAAGAATGTACTGTGATATAGTGGACACTCTTTTTAAAGAAGTCGGGCTATTTGCTTGAGCCAACTTCAGAATCCTGAAGCAAACTGTTCTGGCATTATTCGTTGCAAGGACGTTTTGTTGTTTTGTGGGAAACCTGTTTCCCAAAATATAAAAAAAATAGGGCAGAAAAGTGCAAAAGGAGGTATTACGTATATCCCGTTGGCATGGAGCCACAATACGTTGGGTGGTAATACCAGCTAAAAGGAGTAGATTAGCATAAAAGAGCAGGCACAGGATTATTTTGGTGTCCTTACTGTGGTAAAGATTTTGGAATATATTATGACAGGAAGGAAACGCTTTAATTAGGACAACATTTCCTCCCTTTTCACTGCAAAACACCTCTCTCTCTCTCTCTCTCTCTCTCTCTCATTATCATAACTTTCATATAAACGTCGCTGTATTACTTTCTATGTGTGATTTATTTCATTTCCATTATTATAATGATACATGTTTACAAAATTTTAGTATTTGGTATAATACCAAATACTAAAATTTTGTAAACATGTATCATATTATTCGTCTTGTATTTTATGAGAGAGTAAGAGTGAGAGAGTAAAAGAGAGAGACATGAAAGACACAGAGAAAGAGAGAGAGAAAGAGAGAGGGAGGGAGGGAGGAAGAGACAGACAGACATACAGAGAGAGAGAGAGAGAGAGAGAGGTGGAGTGGGAAGGGGCATAAACCGGAGATAGCGAAATAATCTTTTGCAAGAAAAAAATATTCTAACATGGTCAACATGTTTCTGGGTTTTTATATTTCACAAGATAACATGGATAATACAATTTATTCAAAATTATACGATTTTACAAAAAAAAATCATTAATATAGATATAATGTGTATAAAGATATAACGGAAAAGCGTAGCTGCTGCACACACAATTGTATTGCTTTTAAACACATATGCTGCTGATATAAAGTTACCATACTTATGTAGCCTTTTGTTGATTATGATATAGCATATCCATTTCAAATAAATACAATTATTTATTTCAGAGTCATTACAATTAGCCCGACAGATGGTCTGACACATCCTACGGGTTTATATACGTGTTGATCGGTAGCCGCAATGGCATAGCGTGCCTCCATCCCTTGATGGGCACCGGCGTGATGGTGGTGGGGGTGGCACCCCGAATATATTGTGTGGATGAAATACAATAAAACAAGGCCACCTAGTGAGGGAATGGTAGGGAGAGTGCCGTATTAAAAAAAAAATGTATTTATTTATTACTTCTGGGATATGGAACACCCTTATCAGCTTTAGAATGCTTTTCGTATTGGGGCCAGCTGTCGTGTCATCTTTCTTGAAAACATGGTCATGCCTATCTCATTCTCTTTCTCTCTCTCTCTCTCTCTCTCTCTCTCTCTTTCACCCACTCTCTTTCTCTCTCTCTCGCTCTCTCTCTCTCTCTCCCTCTCTCTCTTGTCATTCGATTGGGGCACATGCCCCCATGTCCTTATAGCTACGCTACTCGTCCTCAATTATGTGGACCATTGCACCAGCGTGCTCTAAAATGGGCACGGATTTCTACCATGGACGTCTTCCTGTACGTTAATTAAACGTATATCGAGCCGAGCTGTAAAAATAAGAGGGCCCCTTCCATGTGGCAAGAAAAAAACGGATGTTGAATCCTCGAAGAAAAAAGAGGTTCTAGGCGTCAATTACACAGTCGAATAAATTACCAGTACGTTCAGAGCAATAGCTACTGTCTTCACGTTTATATTACCGTTACACATCAAACGTCATTTCGATTGCGTTATCATAATTATACGCTACACGAGCCTATGAAGACAGCTCTTACCAACGGCAGTAATTCAACGCAATGCCCCGGCGCAATGCTGACACTATTTATTTTGCATGTCATTCTCACATTGCGCGTTATTGACGGCGCCTGAATCTGACACAGTCCTACGTCAGCAAATGACGCAGTCCTACGTCAGTAAATGACGCAAGTGTCGCGAATGACGCGACGAGCATTAATCAATCGTCAATAGCCGGGAGAAGGAGTCTTTGAATACGAAGTCGTTTGGCTAGTGAGAAATGTTTGTGTTGGCGAGTTCTCCTCTCCTTCCCTCGAGCCGCCTCCTCCTTCTTCTTCTTCTTCTTCTTCTTGAGCATCTTCACCTTGAGGTACATACGCCATCAGCGCAAGAATCATGAAAATGAGAGTCAAGCACCGGCAGATGACCGTCACGATGAAGATGATTTTGCTGAATTCTGCGTTGTCGTAGAGCCAACAGCTTCGGGACCCGTCGCAGTTGCTCTCCCATACTAAACAGACTCTGTCGATGAGGGCCCCTAAAATAATCGGCCCTGGGACGGTGCCTGGACAAAAACATCGATAGTTTCGTTAAAAACTATCTAGGTCAAATTCTGTAATATTACACATGTACGAACCCACTCCTTAGTGTGAGCCAAAGCATGATCATGTTGATACTATCTCAGTGCTGTGTCAAGAAACGAGGGGAAGGGGAGGTTTAGAATTGATTTTCTTCTTATAGGCGTCCAAAGGAGTGGGGATGCGATACTAGCCTTATCAAAAATCAAAATTGATAAACGAATACCTACCTACCAAACATTACATTGATAAGTTCCTATTTCTGCTTCATTACACAAAAAAGGAGGCCTTAGAGCAAGCGACAGTAATCAATCTAAAGACTACCCTATTCATAACCATTAAGCCGTTATCAGTAATTACAGAAAGAGAGATACATTTTAACCCTCTCCCTACGATCTTACCTAATAGTCGATATATAAAAGATTGTATTCCGAGACCATACGCTCGCTGTGAATGAGAAACAGATCTGCCAAAGAATACAAGAGAATTATAAAGAAATATACAATTGATTTGCTGCCAGATTACAAGCCGCACATTGTACATTAAAACTAATTTATATAGCAATTGATGGTTCTCTCGTTTTTATTACAATAATATTGAGGTGGGTTGGAGGGCTGACCAAACAAGGGATATTTTCTACATTGCACAGCAGTGACACATTTTGAACCGACTTTAACCCCCTAAAACTACCACCCTTTAATTTGTTATACTAGAAATCAGGGCAATGGTGTAAACTAAAAAAAACATGATCTAACTCCCTACCACCAACACTATACTCCTCAATTTCTGACATTGGAATTTAGGCATATTTTTTCAACTACCCATGATTTGAATCCCCTCCCCCCCCCCCCCCAGCCCCCCCCCCCCCAACAAAAAAACAAAAAAATGTTATCAATAATATTGATAATGATAAATAGATAAATAATATTAATAAAATAAATAAAATAAATAAAATGAATTAAATGAATAAAATGAATAAAATGAATAAAATGAATAAAATGAATAAAATGAATAAAATGAATAAAATGAATAAAATGAACAAAATAAATAAAATAAATGAAATAAATGAAATAAATAAAATAAATAAAATAAATAAAATAAATAAAATAAATAAAATAAATAAAATAAATAAAATAAATAAAATAAATAAAATAAATAAAATAAATAAAATTAATAAAATTAATAAAATAAATAAAATAAATTTAAACAAATAAAAAATAATCGACTACACCTCTCGCTTACCTCATGGTGGCGAGAATGGAGGGTACGAGGGCTAAAAAGGTGAAGCCTAGCATAAAGAAAAGACCGGTCATAAACAGGGGCTCCCTGTTGCAATGTTGGTCTTCACACATGCCCAAGACAGCCGACCCAGAGGCCGAGTCGGAGCCGTTGATATCAAGGATACAGCTACAGTCATAGTACACCTGTGAGAGAGATGACGGTTTTTTAAACAGTGACGTCAAAGGTGACCCCGGGGTACGCGTTTGCATGTTCCCTCCCTTTGAAAGCATCCCCCTTTCTCCTGTGTGTAAAGTCAATACGTGCCGGATTTCTATTTATTACAAGCCGGACTTTTTATTGCGTGAAAACTGAAAAGTACCTTTTAACCGGAGATTTGGGGACACGAAAGGGGTCCCTCCGACTACGGTGGGGGGGAATGTTTCATCAACTAACATGGATCCCATCAAATTTTAAGATAAAGTTTAAGGCTGGATGAAAGTCTCCCCTGACTGTTAGACAATGTCATACAACAACAACAGCAAAAACAAAACAAAAAAAGAACAAACAAACACACAAACCACAACTAAAGCAAGACATACTCTGTCACTCTGCAAGCCACCGGGATCTTCATCAAGTCTGCAGCCCGCGTAACAAGCGGAGAAGTAGACCACATCATTGCTACCACATACCGGGTTGTAAGTGGCAGCACAGTGGCAATTACTGT
Organism: Strongylocentrotus droebachiensis; assembly: GCA_035222895.1. Lineage (NCBI taxonomy): Eukaryota > Metazoa > Echinodermata > Echinoidea > Camarodonta > Strongylocentrotidae > Strongylocentrotus > Strongylocentrotus droebachiensis. The sequence continues at coordinate 70,261 of JAVYIG010008315.1, forward strand.
TGCATTCAGCAGTGAAGTTAGTATTGCTCTTTTTATCTAGAGGTATGGATCTAGGATGAGAAATGAAATTTTTCGTGACCATGGTGTAGATATGAATATTTAGTCTACACACTCTTTTATTTAAACAAAGAAAGTCGATTTAATTGATATCATAGTAAAAGTTGCTGTTTTTACAAATGATAATGCTTTGATTTAAGCCACCTTTGAAAAAAATGTTTTATTAAGTTCTCATAAATATCGAGATTTTAAGGAACAAAACAAATAATTATTGGAAGATTCTTAGAGAAGAAATACATTTAACTTTTAATTAGTGTATTACCAAAGTGACATTTGAACAAACAATTTATTTGGTTTTCTAGTTCTATACTATATATATAACAAAAAAACATGTTACTTGCTGCCAATCTTAGTACTTTTCGAGAGACTTACGAATTGTTATATTGCACTGTAGCGCCCGCCATTGGTGGATCGGGACAACTGATGAGATACGAAGACATACAGACAAGAGAAATGAGCAAGGAAACAATGCAGAATCTGACCATTCCCGCGAAAGACAGCTTGAAACGTTTGACAAAAAACGCTCCAATCAAACAACCAACACAGCTGGACGGAATCACGATAAGACCTGCGTAGAAAGAAGGAAAGAAGAAGTTGACAACTCTTTTGAATTCAAATTCGAAATTCCTAAATAATATAGATTAATATTAATAATACAAAGTTTTGGGAAATTTTGAAAATTGGGTGGATAGTAATTCTTTACAATTTCGATATATTTGGGTGCCCCTGTGGATGTATTATAAGCGCTACAAAATTTAGCCCCTAAAACACTTCCGCTTTCGAGAAAAAACTTAATGTAAAGATTTACCGGTGCTCCCTGTAAATGTTGATAAATTTCAAATAGTGCCTACGGCCGTACAATGGTAGCTGCGACTATGAAAATCTCAGAATATGTAGTTGTGATATACAATTTCCAAACGGTAATAGGACTAATTGCTAATCGGTCGATTTTAGTCAAGAAACATTGTTTTATAGCTTAATTAATATCTTGACCTTGAGAGGGGCTATACAACATAAAGAGTTTATAACTTTAGACTCGATTTCAACTGCGACAACGATCATTGACTATTGTAGGATCGCATATGCTCCCAATATGTTCATTTGAACCAAATTCATATTGCCAACATTTTGTATTACCCCCGGCCCCCCCCCCCCCACTCAGTGTTATTTAGGGTACGCATATGCTCGTACCCTCTTTTTGAAAGCACCCCCTATCTGAGGACTGCCAACATTTCCGAACCCCCCTTTCGCGGGCTTTTCGCGGGCTTTTCCTGCCTTGGAGACCCCCCTAAATCAGGAAAAATGCTCAATGTACCCCCCTAAATTCGGAATAATTTCTCAGGAATCCAAAGAGATGAGAGAAAAAAAGAAAAACACCCCCTTTTTAAAGAAATCTCCGGGCGAAATGTCAAATACACCCCTTTTTTTACAATTCTCGGGCCGGACTTTGTCGCACGAAAAGTACCCCTTTACCGGACATTTTGGCAACACGCCTGCGGTCATTCCGCCTCTGAGTGGGGGGCCGGGGTATTACCTTTAAAAGGGAAGACATTTTCCTCCTCTTTTAAAGTCAGATCTTTAATTGGTTGCTTTAAAAAATGGAATAATTCGTTTCATCATTCTTGAATGGGATATGTAATGAAAATGGGTACCGGTCTGGAAGGCAGCGTCACTCGAAGACAGGGAGAACTGCGACTCGAAAAACTTCGGCCCAAAAGCTGCGAGACACGAGATGATGAACCACTCGGTCGCCGCCGAGCAATTGAGCAACATGAATGGCTTGTTGGTCACGAGGTTCAGCGTCGCACGAGGGATGTCGCGTACCGAGTTGGCCCACCCCACGCGGGCGACGAATTCGGACCCCTTCTGAGTTTGATGATGGTCGAGTCTGCCGTTGATATTTTTTGCATCTGGCGTAAAAGGGGGAAAGCAAGATGGAATATTATTTAGAAAAGCCTGCAATAAATAAAAATATCCTTGCTTTGGAATATAAAAGTGCATGTTTATGAATTTCACATCATAATGAAAAGAAGGTTATTGTTTATTTACTATTACATCTTATTCAATAACAGGTCAAGATTGCAAATGAACCCTTTTTGGATCAAATCTGGCTATCGGCAGGCTGGCCTACTTCTACAGGGGTCCTAAAAACCATTCATTTAATGATGTAATCAAGTCAATATAAATATGTTGATTACTGTACTATTACCAGTCTCTTTTTTATGTAAAAGTTTTGTGTGGTTTTGAATAAATGAACTTAAACTTGAACCTGGAGAAGAAGGGAAAAAAAAGATATATATATTTATATCATTTTATTTATCAAATGAAAAAGAAACATTGCGATCGAATGAACCAATCAATTCTACAATTATTTAACTACATTTCTTTATCATTTTTTCCTACTACTGGCGATCCTTTACATTCTTTGACAAAATTCTTTAGAAAAAGACTGAATACAGACCTGGAAGATATTTGGGGAACCCGATCAGTGGAAGAGCTACGATGAGAGCCATAGTACCACTGGTGATAAAACCGATCCACCAAGCTCCTATCCACAACACACTGTCTGGTGATAGACCCATACTGCGGAAATAAACATGAAGGTTAATTTTTAGACCCAAACTTCGATATCTACATATTTCACCCAGAAAAAATATATGATTCGACAACCTTTTTTTTATGGCGCTGGTTAGTATACATGAAAAATTCATAAGCTTTCATCTCGTCTTGTCCGTAAAGTGACAATCTGAAAAACGTTATTCTTCCTTGAATTGGTTCTTTCTTCTTTAGTGGAAATTGACCTGCCCAGTAAGCTTTCACGTGCTGTGCTACGACATAAGTCTGAAGAAGCTTGCAGCACGGCAGGTGAAAGCTTACCAAAACTAATTTTTAAATTGCATCACCGATTAAATGAACCTTCTCAGTGCATTTCTTATTCTTCTTTTAGCTCCACTGTGTTGGAAAATAGTAATAACAAGTATTACAAAAAATAAAAAAATAAAAACTTGTTGGAATTTCCAGGCCAACTACTCCGCCCCTAGCCCTCACGGTGCCCTTCTCTTCGAACGCGATAATTATGGTTACCTTTCTGGGTCCACTCCAGGATCGACGTATATGCTGAGAAAATACCCACCAAGCAGGTAGCCAAGAGCTGGACCTAAGATGGACGTTGCTTGGATAATACCTATAATAAAGAACATTGTAGAGAAAGGGGAGAGAGAGAGAGAGAGAGAGGGAGGGAGATGATGATGGAGATAAAGACTTTCTTTTAGGAACTTCGTCAAATAATTTCGTTAATAGGGAAATCTCAAAACTTACTTCCCTCATTAATCAAAGAACAAAAATGAGTTTGTTTACTGTATTCGCATTTGAATTATGAAAGAAAAAGTCGACTTGGGTCGAAGATGATTCATTCTTTTTAATAGTTTGGACGAACCTTTATGAGGTTACCATGCATCTTCTAGAAAGTTTGCTTCCCAATTGGAAAGCAAACTTCAGTCTGAGAGTGGTTTTTAAATTCATTTAACGTCGATGATTATTTTGTTTGTGTTTTGACTGAATCAATATCAAAGTCAATATCTTATAGAGATGGAGTGACTAACTTTATCTCTGGCCCAGCCACGGTACATAACCCTAACCCTGACCCTTACATAGCACCAATGACAAACTTAACCCTAACCCTTCATCTTTGACTTTAAAAAGAGAAGCCCTGAGCAATTTCTGCCGCAGCAAAATAATATCGGGTCAGTAATCGCATTCATGTTCGTTTGGGGGACCACCCCAGCCCCCCCCCCAAAAAAAAATCCAACCGCCAGTATGCACCCCTCACAAGCTCACCAAGATAAACGGAGGACATGTGGGGCGCCACGCTTTCATCTAGGTAGGTCACCCCCAGGGTATAGATGGGTGCCGCCCCCAGTCCATGCAGACATTGTGCCGCTACAAATACCCAGTAATACGAGCTCAGCCCCTCATCCTCATTGGTATCTATATCGCAGGGGTTCGTTTCGTTCGACGTGATGTCGCATGTATCGGAAAATAGCGTCTGCAAATGAAGAAAACGAGAAAAAAGGGCATGTTTTGTGTGTTTTTTTAAAGAAAAAGCGGTATCAATGTCGATTTAAATTCTGAAATATGCAATTCTTCCTATTATTATTGAAATTGGTTTGTTTAATCAAAGCACATTAAATTGAGAACTTGGGCTAAATTATGGATTCAATTATGCAAGTGAAGAGGTGTTAATTATGGAGTTGTTTACATTGAATTCTGGCTCAATATTAATTATGCAGTGAATCGTATTGCCATGAAGACAACGTCCCTGAATTCTATTCAACATTCTATTAAAAGCAAGTTATTAACCCTCCGCTGGGAAATATTTGAGGTAAATAATAATTAATTTTGCACAATCCGATTATCATTTTTGTATTTACATGTATTGTTATTACTGACACCTCTGATTTGGGGACTTACTCCAAAATTTGCTGTTATAGTGCATGGTAGGATTTACATGATGTCACTGCGTGTCAGAATGCTGTCAGAATGATTAGTGTTCATTTCTGAGTAATTGATTTATTTATTATTCTCTTACAGGCAATAGTTTTAATGTTTCTACGGTAGGGATAAAAGGCGTTATAACGCTTGGAACATGCCAGTACTTTTATTTACCGATGGTACGTAAGGACCCGACGTAAACTGTGGTAGGGCAAAGAGGAAGGAACCAGCGGCGAAAATGAGTGCCCCGTTGCCGAGCCACAAGGGCTTGTTGCCGTTCTCCCCAAAATATGTGACCCCCAGCACCACGATGAGGAGGGCGAGGTCGTAGCAGGATGCCAGGAAGCCGGTTTGCACGCTGGGAAGGCTGAATCGCTGCTCCAGTGTGGTGGTAACGGTGAAGACAATCCCACTGGTCACGTAACTTTGGGTGAGAGCGAAACCGCAGAGCCACACCAGAAATCCCTTGGGGTTGTTCCATCTCTGATGATATCATTGGAGAGATGGAGAGTGTTTTACAGACAGAAAAAGAAGATAGTTGGATAGATAATAATAATAAACCATTCTTATATAGCGCATATCACAAAAATATGTTCAAGTCCCTATGCGTTCAGAAAAAAAGAAAAGAAGGGATGTTAGCAGACATAAGGGAAGAGAAAAGAAAGAATAACTGCTTTGTCATTACATAGTACTAATTTAACAAACAAACAAATGTAATATACAGGGAGAGAGAGAGGGAGAGACGGAAAGAGAGAGAGAGAGAGAGAGAAAGAGAGAGAGAGACCGACAGAGACATGCAGAGAGAGAGAGAGAGAGGGAGAGAGAGAGAGATAATTCAATATAGTTATCTTAAAGAAAATCTTATCATTATCATTATTATCCACTTTTAAATTTAAAGTTTTCGCGCAACCATCACCTCATATTCCTTTTGATAGCTTTTTCCAGTTAATTTTCCACTGACAATAACGAGGTTACACTACCACTACCAGCCCTTGCCTTTCATTCTCACCATCGCAAACACACTTTCTTTCGACGGTTGTATTTTTGGGGGTCGCGCGATAGATGATTGAAGAATAACAAATATATAAAAACGGACTACCTTTTTACAGGATACTAAGACTAACCTGCAGGCAGGACGGGCGGAAAGAGCAGCAACCATACCGCTGCTGCCCTTCACAACGAACGACGTCGTGTAAACTCTTCTCTTGCGACGAAATCGACAACGACGATGACGGCGATATCGATGTCCTGAACGGCGCCACGGAATCATCGCTGGCCGACTGGTATTCTTCATGTTGACCCGACGACAGAAGAGGAGATGTATCCGTAGTCGTCATCGTCGACGTCGTGGACGGGGATTGATGTCGTGGTTGACGTCGATGGGGAAGGTCATGGATTTCGTATCTATCCAAATTTGCATGATGAATAAGTATTATGTAAGTGAGGAAAAAAAGTATCACTCTTTAGACTGTGTGGCAAATTAGCCCTTTACTAGATATACATGTTATCAAAGCAATAAACGTCTATATCCTATACAACTTCTAAAATTAAAATGAAACTATATCGTAGAAAAGAGTTCTATGATACATCCAAATTTATTTACCCGTTTGACAGTTTCGGTGTCCAAGTAAGAATCGAAAGAGAAGTATTCCTTCATTCGCTTTGCCAACTGAGAACTATATAATTATGGCAATAACAGAAACAAAGTTCTTATGACTATTGGCTGACAAATGCCTCTTTTTCGGAAAGTACATGTTAATGTGTTGACTGTAATTTCATTTTACCATTTCTTATATTCATATTTGGCGTGATCAAGCATTACATTCCCTCTAAACAGCTACGTTCTCAAAACTCTGGCTTACTTGTTATTCCTAGGGTTAACACAAAGTGGGGAAGCGAACCTTCGCTCATGCTGGGCCTTCATTATGGAATACTCTCCCTCGATGGATTAAAAATTAGTTCTGGTGAAGTGTTACAAAATATTCTTAAGAAATATCTGTTTAATATAGCCTATAATTGATTACTATTACCTTTCATGTCCGTACCTTTCCTATTGTATTTTGTCTATTTATCATGTATTTCATCTTTTGCACAAGTTGCGCCCCGAGCATTTGATTGTCAAGTGGATTTGGCGCCTTACAAATCTTATGTATTATTATTATTATTCATGCTTTTTAACACCAGGAATAAGATGCCAAACAGTGTCCTGTATAAATATTTGTTAATCAATCGTTGAATAAATTGACATCAAACATACAGAAACAATGACAATTATTGTGCACCTCGTAAGTGCAGTGTATATTAAAGCCTTCCAAATCAGTATTTTTGTATCTATTTGGTGCTAGTATATGAACAACAATATGTGCCTATCATATATAGTACTCTCTTTAAAAAAATCATTCGATCACTAACCTGACTCCTCTCGAGAGTGAAAATGTAGTGAAAATTCACTCTTTTCTTGTTAGAGGGCACTCGAAAGTCAATCTATATTCACTCCTAAACAAGACGGATCACTGTCGGGACTTCCAGGGAGTGAAAAAAAAGTGTGAAAATTAACTCATTTTTTTAAAGAGAGAGTACTACACTCTAAATTTGTACAACGGTTGACCCATTTGTATGTACTTGTGTTCAAACGATTCAACCAATTTGTTTCTGAAAATAGTGATTGTGAACTGTTAGCAGCAGCGTGTCTACAAACGCTTACTTATCTTGACCAATTTCACAACGGACAAACCATTACATATATAACAGTATTAAAAAGAGACAAAACTGTTTGCTACCAAACTGATGAACTGATTGTGCTAATTTATCTGCATTTTAAGTGTTTGAATACTAACACCTAAACGTGTACATATGTGTTTGGATTTGGGGGGACAAAAACATGTTAGTAAACAAACGTTAAATGTTTTAAAGTGTACGGCTAGGCTAAGGTATCAGCTTTGACTTCTGTTACGTTTAAAACCAATTTCGATTTTTTAACATAAACTGACATCAGATGTACCATTAAGTTCTTATTTTAAGTGTAATCCAGGTTCCAGTAGGGCCGTTATTTTAATACAATCATATAAGAAACTCTTAACATGGTCAGTAAGGTATAAAACCTTAGTCATACCGAAAAGACCGACACCAGACCGACACCAGACCGACACCAGACCCAACGAAGATATTGCATAACGTCTATGTGCAAGAATCGGTCGGTTTAGAGTCGGTCTAAAGTTGGTATGACAGAATAGCCTGGACCTATTCAATACTGAATAGTATAAATTGAGTCGAAATACAAATAAGAATACTGGTCGCCTTTACCTTTTCTATTCCTTCACACTGTGCGTAACTCCTGGAAAAAATCCTGGACCGATTGGATTTCAAGTATATTATTATTAGACAACATCTTACATACATTAAGTGCTACCAGCTCGTTGTATTGTTTCCTTTGGTCCAACACTTTGGCCTATTTCCAAGCCTGATGCAAACATCGCGTGGTGGTTAGCGATATATCTTTAAATATGACCTTTGTTCTTTATAAATATGGTATTAGCATATAATTCAGACACATAATTGAGAAAAGGATGATAAAGTTCAGGTGATAATAATTTCCGTGTGTCGTTGTAAACAGAACCGAAAATAGACCTACATTTCAGTTTGGGTATATGCACGTGAACTTTACTGCAGTATATTACAATAGCACTACAGCTATGAGGAAATGGTTGCAACTGCAAGACAGCAAAGTTTCTTGTCTATAATTAGCTACATGAAATGGTATTTAGATGCATGTATTACAGACTAAGCCTAAAATATATTATCTCTCTTCTAAAGTATGGATGCTATTTCTTTTGTGTGGTACCTCCAAATAGCTTGTACATTAGGAGAGTAAATATATGTCATTAACAAAAAATTGATATAAATCTATATTATGTAGGCCTTATGTTAAAATCAAGGTTCATTTTGCTCATTTCGTTTTTCTTTCGTTTTTTGTCTTCACTTTAAGATTACGACAAAGGTACTTTAATTTGTTTCAATTCCAAAGTTACATTGAAACAAAAGCAAAACATGCGACTGTCGCATTCACTATAAAGGTACGATAAAAAAGAGCATCTTATTTCATTTCAATTCAATTTTTTTTGGTTGATTTTTTGGTGAAACATCCTTGTACAAACGGTCGGAAGACTTTAAACTTACCATGTGCTTTTCTGGTGTCTTAATGTCGTCCGAAGCAAGCAAGAAGTGCTACAAATCACGGCTACAAACAAACACTGTTCAGTCGAAACCCCTGACACAATCATCACTCAAATCACCTACCCAGTATATACCTATTCATGTATATCTTTCTACCACTCCCATTAGAGTATACAAATTTAATTGTGTCCATTATGCGTAACAGATGGTATACAATTTCATGTCAATTACAACATGAAAATTCTGCTGGTGGTACGCTCGTTAAATTAACTTAATTAATTAATCATAAACGTTTCAAAGTGTGCTTTTTCTGCTCCTTCTTCTTCTCCCTCTTCTTCTTCTCCTTCTTCTCCTTCTTCTAATTCTTCTTATCTTCTTCTTTTGTTTCTTTTTCTTCTTCTTCTTATTGTTGTTGTTGTTATTATAACTGCTTGCATTATTATTAATTTTGTTGTTGTTATTATTACTATTATTATTATTATTATTATTGTTATTGTTCTTTGTATTATTATTATGATTATAATTTATTTATTTATTTAGTAGTAGTAGTAGTAGTAGTAGTAGTAGTAGTAGTAATAGCACATGTAGTAATATTAAGAATCATTATTATTATTATTACTATCCCCAATCCACGCCCTCAGCTCAGAATGTTCACCGTATCTCCGTCGCTATTTGCATGAGTTACACAATTTAGAGTTGGTATATCCTGCATTAATTGGGACAAATGTTCAAGGATTTGTATGCAGACTGTTTGATTGGGGGCAGTCTTGGGTCCTATAAGGAAAACCTTCGAAACGGAGAGGACATTATCTTCAAAATGATAGTCTGGAAGACGACTATAACTTGGTTAAAGCTCCTATTCCATCTGCTACTTGTTGTCACTGCTGATCCTGTTATATATACTCTGTTCTATATTTAGAGTCTTTAACTAATTGAATGTTGAATGAAACAAACGTAGGTTCTCTGATAATGATGTTGACAGACGTTTAGTGGTGTTGGGACTTTGAACAGGCGGTGTGTATACATGCCTATATTCCTTCACATGATCAAGATTTACATTTTTAATTCCATCGTACGATGTTGATAATATGCGATAAAAAGCTTCAAGCATTGCCGACGTTTCGAACTTTGTTATGACTTTTTAATGGAATGTTTTAACGAGTGATACATAATATATGTACACAGTATCAGGCAGTGGCGTAGACAGGTTCGTACACCTGGGGGGGATGACTCAGGGGCGGATCTAGCTTTTTGCTAAGGGGGGGGTTGACCAAAATAATGACGATGCGGAGCATCGTCCACGAGCCGCGAAGCGGCGAGCCGATTTTTTTTGGGGGGTGTTTATTTGAACCCCGTAAGTGATGTTTTCCTGGCATCTATTTACACAATGGAGACCATAAAAAGCAGTGCATGATAACGTCTTTTTAAATCAAGTAACAGTTAAATACACAGTTATATCCAGAGTTATCATGTGTTTGGTTAAGTTATCAGATGAGTTGAATATCTTCTCACGATATTTGCACTTGAAAGGGTTTCTCTCCAGCGTGCGTTCTTTTTCCTTTTTTTTCTTTGTTTTTGGGCCGCCCAAGGGGGGGGGGGGTTAAACCCCCTAACCCCCCCCCGTAGATCCGCGCCTGTTTAATCTTGTGGTTATCTTGTGGTTTCCAAACCACAAGATAACCACAAAATACTTGTAAGATTTTCTTTTTTTACCGTCTGAATTGGCTTTCACCGTGTGAATGCGGCTAATAACAATAAACACAATTACAATAATGATGAGGATTATTATTATCATCATCATAATTATTATTATTATTAATATTATAATGTTATCATTATTATTATTACTATTATTATCACCATTATGACTTATTAAGTAAGCAAATATCATTCCCCAAAACCTGGGGGGGATGATTGTACATGCCATCCCCCCCACCTTGTGAGGTGGGGGGGATGCATCCCCCTCATCCCCCCCGTTGTCTACGCCCCTGGTATCAGGGGTGTCACTATATATCAGGAAGAATCGGAGTGTGACCCCCACCCTCTCCCCGAATTACAACCCACATAACATGTATTTTCGGCGTATTGTCTCTAAATGCTATGACAAATTGACGTTTATTATATCCTTGTCACTAAAATCTCAAATCTGAGAACGGTTTACCTTTTTTTTGTTGCTACAAATTTTGTTTGGGGGGCGTGGCATACGTTGTTGGCAAAAGTTGAAATCAGAGGATCTTCACTTTTTATTTCTCTTCTTACAACTTTTCTCTGAATATCTGCAGATTTTTTTTTCACTAGACCCAAAATGTTTCCAACAACCCTTATCCAAAACGTTTAGGCAACGCCCTTGCAGAGTATGGAAGCTTGTCCTTTCGTGAGGGGGAAACATATTGTTAGTGGGGCGTTACCAATGGGGCGTTACCAATAGTGTTTGTGACTTTACCCCGTAAAATGAAATTTTGCAATACAAAGCATTTCTTTTATTTTTGTTTTACAGATTTTTTTTTTTAATTCGTCATTCGGGTATCCCAAACATCATGGTCATTGAATTTTAAAATCAAAACAAATCGTAAGGTCGTAAAATTCATTAACCCAAGAAATTCTGGGCTAAAACAAAAACAGAAAGTTGTTAAAATAAAGACTGAAAAGTGAGCATGTTGGAAATGCACTAGCTTTCAAAGAGTAAAATCTAGTTTTCTTTAAATATCATGTAACAAGAGAAATGTTTCATTTAAACTATTACATTCAGATAACCAGACATAATGCCAAAATGGCTGGGATCCTCCATCGACTTGGACAGGGGGGGGGGGGGGGGGGGGTAGTTACTGGCATTACGTATCTGTGCATTGTTGGGGTGTATAATTGATTATTTGTCCTTCTTCTCCAGCCTGGGAAGGGGGTGTTCACAGGCCAATATTCACCCACATGAGAGATTAACCCTTTTAGTGCTAAATTCAATCTAAGTCGGAACACCAAAGTGCATTATACTCATTCGAGCTGATGATGCTAGCTGGCTTCTGAAGTGACCTTCGACCTTGAGCTGTGACTTACGGGAGATGAGCAAACAATCGGGTGATTATATCAATCGTTCGCATCAATTAGTGCAACAAATGAATTTATTGTATTCCACTCATTTATATGTAGATGCACTACATTATTCCGGCTTCAACATTTAGAGACATTGGAGTTTTATCGTTCCTTGCTGACAGTGTTTTTAGGAATCTTGGAGTTTCTTTGTCGTCATCTCGTTAAGACAGTTTGCCGAGGACCCAACCACAAATATAACGTTCTGCTTTTGATCATCGTCTTGAAAGAAAATGGAGACATAAAACGTTTCATATAATTGTTCTTTCTTGATTTTCTTCCATCTCAATTTTTGGTTCATCTCACGGTTTGAACCAAGCTTATTATCTCTCGTAGAATCTTAACAATCGTTTTGAACGTAGAATTGAATTACAAAACTAGCGACTATTTCGTTCTTCTTCGACTAAGAGCAGTTTTAAGGTGAGTTTGTTTTAATTGTTTGTGTTACTCAATATCTAATAATTTAATTTGTTCCCTGTGTGATTCAAAATGACATTGGTTTTGCGCCCTATCCGAAGGACAACTCCCTGGGCTATCATCCGGTTAAATACGGAGGGATAATTATTGTATAGAGTAGGTTGTATAATTAGGTTAGTTATCCTGGGGGTGTTTTACAAAGATCCTAAGTTGAACTTATCTCTAAGTTGGACTTAACAATTATGGAAAGCCATTACCATCTTTGAAAATATTTTAAAGAAGTTACCATTAAAGGCATAAAATGTTGTTTCAAATCATTCATATTTTCTATTATCAAGGATATTTCATGTTCGTCATGTGGAATTTATGAAAAGCCTAACATTTTTGCTTTTGAATATATTCTATTTTACGGCTACAAATGGCTCTCCATAATGTTTAAGTCCAACTTAAGAGTTAAGTTTGTCTTAGGGTCGTTGTGAAACACCCATAGGGGTTATTGTTGGCCTAGGAATAACCAAACTGCATTTTATTTAACTAATGACTTGGATATATTTAAATGTATCAATAACCTGTATCGAGATTCGTATCCAATCAATCAATCAACATTAAGCAAGCAAGCAATCGATACCATTGTTGGTACGGAACGACAGCAAATTTGATGTGATTAAAAAAAGCAGGACAAAACTGCTTAGCAGTATGAAATTATGTTCAAGGGTCTTAATTACTACATAAATTGTGCAAAGTGTGGTAAAATTTGGAACTGCGCTTGGATACGTGGACGTTATTCATGAAATTAACTTCTGATACGCAAATGATTGGGAAATGAAGTAGGACATTATCAATTTCTGTCGTTCTCTGACTGTTTCTTTCTCTGTCTATCTGTCTGTCTGTCTGTATCTGTCTGTATCTATATATGTCTGCCTCTCTCTGTCTGTATGTCTGTCTCTCTCTCTCTCTCTCTCTTTATCCCTCTCACTCTCTATGCACCCCGGTCTCTCTCTCTCTGTTGTTACTTTCTTTCTTTTTTTTAGTTTTTTCCAGTATTAAATGGTTATTGATTCTTATTATTTCATGTTAAACAACAGGGATATATCATGAACCACAGGGAAATAATGCATTACAATATGAACCAATTTTTTCAAATCAGAATTACAATCTGCTGTGGTAGCATTTAGTTCATAACACCGAACTGATAAATTCAAGATAGCTCTATCACACTAAATCCATTCGGTATCAAATAGTGGTTCCCTTAAGCAAACAGACAGGTTACTAATTAAAGCGAATGAGCGTCATTAGCATTAAATCGATCCAGAGGCGGATCCAGACATGGGGGGGGGGGGGGGCAAAGGAACCCCTTTATTTTTTGGTCGACGACAATCGCATGCACGAATAAAGTTTTGTGCATTGGTTCCCTGTATTTGTTTTCCTATCAACTCATGTAAGCGCGGATGCATGCATTTGGGCGCGGTCGAGGCCCCTCAAGGATGGAACGTTCTTGTTATAACATGGGGTGGAGGGGGGGGGGGGGGGGGGAGGAGGCACAACCAAGGAAGCTTAATGACCAGGCGGGGAAGGGTTTTTAAGAAAACATAATTATATTTGTTCTTAAAATCTTTACGGATGATCTCCCCCTAAAACACAATCCAGGGTGTGATGTGTCCCCCGTCCGCCGTGATCGCCGTCCTTGCCCCACCCCCCACCCCCACTCGAGTTCAAAACCCTAGCCACGCCACTGCTCTCTATCATAATTAGGGGTACATTGTTTTATCTCGCAGGGATACTGAATGAGGTTGTATCATTGTTTGTCACTGATACGGTAGCTATTACACCCGGGTTTACAAAATAAAACCGAAAACAAGTAAACGCCCTTTTCAGTATTGATAATTCTACCATTTCTTTGTAACCTTACATCATTAGATTTACTTCGTATTGTTTATGTTAGTTCTCGTTCATTTTCACTTTATATAAACATCGATTTATCCTCTTTACGGTCCTTCGTTTGGTCTTTGTCTTTGTCTACATTTTTATGATTATTCATTTTTCTTTCTATTTTGACATCATTCTTATTTATGCCATTATATTCTTACTGATTTTTAGCAGAACCAATCCACTTTCTTTGCATACTGCGATGAAAACCATACCATAGAATTATTGGTAACTTTCAATCAGTTTCGGTGGTAGAATTTATTGTGTCCAGTCACCGTCTTGGTCGAAAAAAAAACAAATCAATTTTGATATGATTGGTATCAGACAACTTACTTTAAGTTTACTTCACCTTTGAGCTGTGAGTTTAATCTGTGATTAATTTTCTCAAGTTGAAATCTTGTCTTTGCGATGGTTTGACCTTCAAACCGCAATATCCGACAGTCGTGCCAAACCCTAATTGTTATTCTCATATCATTTGTAGTAAAAAAAAATTCTTGACAAGAATTTGTGTGTTGTTAATTAATTGGTAGACAGCATGGACTATTACGATTATGTTTATATTAGTTCAACTAGTGTTTTGAAGTGTTTTTATCACTGTTTAAGCGATCCTTATACTGCACTGTGGAGCAAATTATTGTGAAGAGCTTTGTAGCTGCAAGGAAATTGCGCTATACTAAATACTCTATAGGTGGGATTGGATTAGAAAATACATAATATCAGCCCAGAATTTAAATGACGTAAAGTAATATAATATGCGTAATGGCAGTGGTCTGTAACTCAATTTGAATTTCTCCTCTCGTTTTTCCTATGATCTAAGGATTAGCTGTAATAGATGGTTTTCTTGTATTCTATGCCATTTGGTAATTAATTCAAGTCCTTTCAACATCATCGCAACTACTTTCGAAAGAATTTAAGTTAAGGACAATTTCAATTCCATATTGGATGTCCTATAGAAATCATGTTTGCTTATGTAATAAGCAAGGTGACTTACAAGGCCTTAGAAATTACCATAGGTTGATTTTTCGAAAGTAGTTGCGATCGCGTTTTTCATACAATGTTTAATTATCTGCTTCATCATGTATCCTGTTCTTGACAAAGGTATAAGAAGGGTCGACCTAGCAACAATTAATTTAAATTAAAACAAAAGAGAATATCCATTAAGTGCATTTAAATGAAAGAACTCATCATTCGGTTATCAGAGAATCATTGAATCAATAGTTCGATTTACAAAATTATTATATATGCAATAATTATTATCACTTTACATAACCATCGTTGAATGACAATATTGTCGGTCACCAGAATGACAAAGCTCTTTTCAAATCATGCCAGAATTTTTTTAACAGATCAATTGTGAAGATCGAGGTCAATAGATATGAATATTATTCAGGTCTTCAAACCTCTTGAAAAAGAAACAATCATCATTATTTATTTTTTCGTAAAGGCCATGCAAATTGACATTACAAATTTGGATTTCTTATCTTATCTAAGTGTTTCACAAAGACTAAGGTCAACTTTAAGTTGGACTTAACTATGGCAGGCCATTCATGCCACTGGTTGCTCCACCATTGGTCTCTCAATTATGATCTTAAAATAATATTTCCTTCAATAATAAACTATCAAAAAGTTAAATTCTGTAGATTTGTGGCCACGATTTGTACGTCCCTGGAGAAACCAATGCCATGAATGGTTAGAGGAACTAGTGGTATGAACGTCCTGCCATAGTTAAGTCCAACTTAAAGTCGATTTTAGTCTTTGTGAAACACCCCCTGTAAGATAAGATATCGGGTACAGTAAAAACACACATTATCAGAGATCAAACCATTTAACACCACTTTAATTTTGTATCCCTTATCTATCGAAGGTACACGTATTAGTATTTACCAAAGAAAATAAGAAGAATAATAGATCCGACAATATTTTGCTCCCTAGCTCCGGGCTGTATTTCCTCGAAAATAAAAGTTAATGGTAAAAGTTAGGGTCATGATTGTTGTTTTGGCCCATTATTTCAGGAAAGGGTTATATCTAGTGTTGATTCCTGGGTTAGAGTTTGGAATTCAACTAGTGTACATTGGCCGCAGAGCAACAGTCCCCGGAGGATGTTTGGTAAACTTAAAATTATGTTTTTTGTTTCCGTTTTAAAAGCAGTGTTCGATCCGGTGGTACCCTGAGTTCATTTCAACATGGAATCCAGGGGTACACAGTCCGACGACCAGGAAACAGGATATAAAAGCAACGCCCACAAGAACGTCGACCCGGACGATGAGAAGAACGCACCCGACCAGGAAAACACATACGTCAACACAGCCTACGATAACGTCGATCTCGACGATGACAAGGCTCATGATGTCGAGGATCACGGGAAAACGAACGGTATAAGTAATGAAATGGTAGACGATGTGGAACACGATGACGATTACGATAATCCAAAGTGCGGATGGTTTGGCATCAGACCGGGGTTCATACAGGTAATCATTCTCATGATGACAATCCTGGGGGTATTTCACAAAGATCCTAAGTTGAACTTATCTCTAAGTTGGACTTAAAAGTTATGGGAAGCCGTTAGCATCTATGAAAATATTTTGTAAAGTTTGTTTTAAAGGCATAAAATGCTGATTCAAATCATTTATATTTTCTATTATCAAGGAGATTTCATGTTCTTGATGTGGAATTTATAAAAAGTCTAAAATACTTGAATTTTTGCTTTTGAATATATTTTATTTTAAGGCTACAAATGTCTCTCCATAATATTTAAGTCCAACTTAGAGTTAAGTTCGACTTGGGATCTTTGTGAAACACTCCCCGGGTCCCTTTGCATAAAACTTAGTATTGATGGTAACTTTGGCATCGACGATAACTTCCCTGGAAACCTTGCTTTGATTGGATGTCCAGTGATGTTGCCATGGTAGTTAATGTTGATGGCAAAGTTACCATCAGTGGTAAGTTTCATGCAACCGGGCCCTGGAATCTTAAATTCTTGGTGCCATAGTTCGTTCTTAAACGTTTAGGATTTACGATATGTTGGTTCTTGACTCAGGGTTTATGGACCATCATTGGGTGCATGCATTTACTGTATAAATCGGGTAAAACTAAACAGAGAACAAGATTGAACACAACATAGAAGCGGTTGAAAAACGTATAATGTGCGTTGGTAGAAAAAGAGAGTTAGTTTGATGTTCATATAACTCCATGGAAGTGGAGTAAAATATAATAATGTAAGTGCCAAGGCAATTGGCTACCCACATACCATGCATCTTAACTCGTTATGAAAATAAAATGAAATCATTACGAAAAATGGCCATCATGATTACTAATCATATCATCACCACAAATATATCACGGACATCGAGAAGCTAATAAACCCTCTCCATTTTTTTTCTCTCTCTCTCTCTCTTTCTCTCTCTCTCTCTCTCTCTCTCTCTCTCTCTCACAGTGCTTCAATAATTCCAAGGGGTACCTCCTCTTCCTCTGCCTCTTCGTCATCGCCCAAAGCATGACCGTCAACGGGATCATCTACGTGATCACCACCACCCTCGAGCGTCGCTTCAGCCTGACCAGCGCCCGCAGCGGCTTCATCTCCAGCTGCTACGACTTCTCCGTCATGATCGTCATCGTCTTCGTCACCTACCTCGGCGAGAAGAGCCACAAGCCCCGGTGGCTGGGCGTGGGGGCGTTCGTCTTTGCGATGGGATCCCTGCTCTTTACGCTGCCTCACTTCATAACGGACTACTACGAACCCAGGGATGTAAGTAGGTGTATTGTGGGATGGGCCGGAGTTGCAATATTAATTATATCACTCAATCGAAAATGAAGAACTTGGCTATAGGATATTTAGTAATTAAAAACGATAACAATAGACATGATGTACTATAGCTCTTGAATTCCTCTTCATAGCATTTCCCCTAACCGATTTTCGATTTCTTCAAAATCTTGTTTACCTTTATTCAAATAAACCTCTTGTCAAGCGGGGCTTCCCCTTTAAAGGATAACTAATCTCTGGTCGACAAACTGGAAAAATAGTCCCCCCCCTTAATCCTCAAATGATTTGCTTTTTGGGACATTTCGTCAAACTAGTTGGGAACACCCCTATATGACATTCATGTACAAGCGACGCTCTTATATAAGTATTCTGGAAAATGTCAGGAAGTAGAAGAAAGAAAAGATGTACGTGTATTTATCCCTCTTCTCTCCCTCTCTCTCTCTCTCTCTCTCTCTCTCTCTCTCTCTCTCTCTCCCTCTCTCTCTCTCTCTCCTTCTCCCCTGACCATCCCTCCGCCCCATCCCTCCCCTCCCACCCTCTCCTCCCACCCTCTTCCTCTCCCCTAACCATCCATCTTCATTCTCTCCCTCTCCCTTTCCCTCTCTTTACCTCCCCATCTCTTTCCCTCCCACTCCCTCTCTTTCCCTCCACATCTCTCTCCCTCCCCTCCCTCTCACCCTCTCTCTATCTCCGTCTCCCTCTCCCCACCCGTCTCTCCCTCCTTCTCTATTTTATACAGGCGTCAGATATCTCGACCTGTGCCATCAACGGTACCGACAGCGGAGGCTGCGAGCCAGGAGAGACCAGTCTGAGCAATTCTACGCCGTGTTTATAGCAGCGCAGGTCCTTCACGGGCTCGGTGCCTCACCTATCTATACACTGGGTCTTACTTATATAGATGACAACGTCAAACCTACATTAGTTGCCATTTACATAGGTACATATCCATCCCATTCACCTCCATTTTCAGTTTAGTCTATAGTCGGGATGATCACAGATTATACGGTCGAACAATGATGACCCCCTCCTTCCCCTCTCACACCCTTTCCCATTTCTTTCCTTATTTTCACTCAATTTTCACTCAGTCTTATATATATCTAAGATTGCACACATACAAACAGATAATTTGACAGGAAAAATGACATTTATTTGTTAATGTATGGATAAAAAGAATCTATGGTAAATATTATTAGAAAATACTACAAGGTAGCGATTCTTTTTAGACCAGTTAATTAAACATTTACTTTCCGATTCGTTCACAACTTAACCATTGTCAAAGTGTTCTTCTTCCCCCTTCTATATGTTAACCACCAAGCAGATAATAGATTGCGATGTTTTCACAAATCTGATCCTACGTATTGAAGTTAAAGAGAACTACCTATACAAGCCAGGCACAATGTTCTTATTCAACTGGTTTCGAGAAATGCTTCTTGTGACTTTTACAAAACAATTTTAGTGCATGCTCATCTCCTTTTTGTGATCAGGGGGGGCGTTTCACAATACTGGTCATCAGTGACAAATGACAGTTTTTGTTATAAGCTACTGAAATCCTTGCTTCTGATTGGTTATCAGCAGATTTGTCACTGATTTTTGTCATTTGTCATTGAAAGAAAGCTTTGTGAAACGGGTCCCAGGTGATTCACACTTTAACCCTATTATATATTTTTGACAGGTATATTCCAGGCTATGTCGACATTAGGACCAGCTATTGGCTACATTCTCGGTGGACTCTTTCTAACCTTCTATGTAGACGTCAATAAAGATCCAAACGAGTGAGTTTAACCTCTTCTTAATACCCTCCATACATAGGTGTACGAGGGGGAGGGGGGGGCGGTACTACAGACCCCCGTGAATTAAGAAATTACCAATATTTGGGGACCCTCATCTCACATTCGGGCAGTGATTGTGGTCTAGTGGTATATTTCATTTCTTATGTAGTGTATTTCAATGACGAAATCACTAAAAATAAAGTGTCAAAAATTTGCCAGTTTTCTTTGCTCCAAATATCCTAGGAAACGAAAAGTTGACGTTCCAGCAATAAAAATCGACACCTTATGCGAAATTTGCTGCATGGTATCCAAATCCCATGCTATAATGAATGCTTATACTCATGTAGTTATAAAATACATTTTCCGCTCTTTCTTTGGTTACTCCATTAAGGTATCTTGCACATGGTACACCACTCCCTGAATTGCAGGCCCCCCAAATACTCAATTACAATTTTTTTGGGGCAAAATATTGACACGTATATATAGCTAGACAAAAAAATCTGGATACGCCATTACAATGTATTTTGTTGTTGTTATTCTACCTTTCATTATCTGACCATTTAAGCATTCTTTTCATCGTTACGTAATCAGCATAATGACTATTAATATTACTATTACTATCATTACTGATAATAGTGTGGGTGTGTGTGTATATTTTTCTTGATAGCTTTGGATTGACGCCTGAGAGTCCTCTATGGATTGGTGGTTGGTGGATGGGTTTCTTCATCGATGCAGCTCTCGCCTTGCTTGTCATCATACCTCTGATTGGATTCCCTAGAGCTTTACCAGGTTAATTTTTATTTTCTTCCAAACAATACAATTTATAAGTAGGAACATAAATATAATTAAAGAACTTGTGTTACAAGGAAGAAGGCGCGAAACCCGATAGGAAAGCTTGTAGTGGGTACGCCCGAATACATAAATACAATTATACATTATAAATGGGAGAAAGGAAGAAAGGAAGAAAGAGATAGAC